>QNTS01007068.1:10665-55092 GCA_003317085.1 Hucho hucho
AGAGAGAGAGAGAGAGAGAGAGAGGGAGAGAGAGAGAGAGAGAGAGAGAGAGAGAGGTATAAAGAGAAAGAGAGTTATAGATAGAGAGGTATAGATAGAGAGGTATAAAGAGAGAGGTATAGACGTATAGATAGAGGTATAGAAAGAGAGAGAGAGCGAGAGAGAGAGCGAGAGAGAGGTAGAGAGAGAAGTATAAAGAGGTATAGAGTGAGAGAGGTAGAGCGAGAGGTATAAATAGAGAGATATAAAAAAATCTAATTTTATTGGTCACATACACGTGTTTAGCAGAGAGGTATAAAGAGAGAGGTATAGAGATATATAAGAGGAGAGAAAGAGCAAGAGAGGTATAAATAGACATACACAGTATCAGTCAAAAGTTTGGAAACCTACTCATTCAAGGGTTTTTCTTCATTTTGACTATTTTCTACATTGTACAATAATAGCGAAGACATCAAAACTATGAACACAAATGGAATCATGTAGTAACAAAAAAAGTTATAATTGCCTTGATGACAGCTTTTTACTCTCTTGGCATTCTCTCAACCAGCTTCACCTGGAATGCTTTTCCAACAGTCTTGAAGGAGTTCCCACATATGCTGAGCGCTTTCCCTACACTTGGTCCAACTCATCCCAAACCATCTCAATTGGGTTGAGGTCAGGTGATTGTGGAGGCCAGGTCATCTGATGCAGCACTCCATCACTCTCTTTCTTGGTCAAATAACCCTTACACAGCCTGGAGGTGTGTTGGTTCATTGTCCTGTTGAAAAACAAATAATAATCCTACTAAGTGCAAACCAGATGGGATGGCGTATCGCTGCAGAATGCTGTGGTAGCCATGCTGATTAAGTGCGTCTTGAACTCTAAATAAATCACAGACAGTGTAACCAGCAAAGTACCCCCACACCATCACACCTCCTCCTCCATGCTTCACGGTGGGAACCACACATGCGGAGATCATCCGTTCACCTACTCTGCGTCTCACAAAGACACAGCGGTTAGAAACAAAAACCTCAAATTTTGAATCATCAGACCAAAGGACAGATTTCCATCTGTCTAATGTCCATTGCTTGTGTTTCTTGGCCCAAGCAAGTCAGTTTTTTTAATTGTTGTCCTTTAGTAGTGGTTTCTTTGCAGCAATTCGACCATGAAGTCCTGATTCACGCAGTCGTCTCTGAACAGTTGATGTTGAGATGTGTCTGTTACTTGAACTCTGTGAAGCATTTATTTAGGCTGCAATTTTTGAGGCTGGTAACTCTAATGAACTTATCCTCTGCAGCAGAGGTAACTCTAGGTCTTCCTTTCCTGTGGCAGTCCTCATGAGAACCAGTTTCATCATTGTGCTTGATGGTTTTTGCGACTGCACTTGAAGTGTTCTTGAAATTTTCCGTATTGACTGACCTTCATGTCTTAAAGTAGTGATGGACTGTCGTTTCTCTTTGCTTATTTGAGCTCTTGCCATAATATGGATTTGGTCTTTTACCAAATAGGGCTATCTTCTGTATACCACCCCTACCTTGTCACAACACAACTGATTGGCTCAAACACATTTAGAAGGAAAGAAATTCCACAAATGAACTTTTAACAAGGCACACCTGTTAATTGAAATGCATGAAGCTGGTTGAGAGAATGCCAAGAGTGTGCAAAGCTGTCATCAAGGCAAAGGGTGGCTACTTAGAAGAATCTAAAATATATTTTGATTTGTTTAACACTTTTTTGGTTACTACATGATTCCATGTGTGTTATTTCATAGTTTTGATGTCTTCACTATTATTCTACAATAGTAAAAATAAAGAAAAACCCTTGAATGAGTAGGTGTGTCCAAATGTTCCACTGGTACTGTATGTGATGTGCGCTGAGAGAGAGCGCGAGCAAGAGAGATATACCCTGGTGGTCGGCTTCAGTGGGATTCTCCTGCCACACTTTGTGCTGAGCTCGGCAGAACTGGCCCATGGCCACGAAGGCAGCCCTGCGCACATCCTCGTGGGGAAACTGAGGGGAGGGGGACACAGAATGCATGGTCAGAGAAACAAATGCTAACCCACACACACACTGACTGAATACCCTTCATGGCTCATTACACAGAGGGAGGGGGTGGATGAGCAGTGCAGTGCTTACATCACGCAGCTCATAGACCTGCTGAAAGCTGGACTCCAAGAAGGGCTGGAAGGCAGCACTGAAGGGGTGAACAGGAAAGAAAAGGACATCAGTAACTACTAATGGACTTGACGCTGTCTCTGTGCTCAAAGTGCTGACATTGCATATGAGGGGAAATACACTACATGACCAAAAGTATGTGGACACCCACTCATCGAACAGGTCAGGTGCAGGCCAGCCAAGTTCTTCCACACCGATCTCGACAAACCATTTCTGTATGGACCTCGCTTTGTGCACGTGGGCATTGTCATGCTGAAACAGAAAAGGGCCTTTCCCAAACTGTTGCCACAAAGTTGGAAGCACAGAATTGTCTATAATGTCATTGCATGCTGTAGCGTTAAGATTTCCATTCACGGGCCTAGCCCGAACCATGAAAACAGTCCCAGACCATTATTCCTCCTCCACCAAACTTTACAGTTGGCACTATGCATTGGGGCAGGTAGAATTCTCCTGGCATCTGCCAAACCCAGATTTGTTCGTCGGACTGCCAGAACCAATTTCATGAAGCTCCCGACGAACAGTTCTTGTGCTGACGTTGCTTCCAGAGGCAGGTTGGAACTCAGTAGTGAATGTTGCAACTGAGGACAGATGATTTTTACGCGCTTCAGCACTCGGCGGTCCCATTCTGTGAGCTTGTGTGGCCTACCACTTCACGGCTGAGCTGTTGTTTCTCCTAGACATTTCCACTTCACAATAACAGCACTTACAGTTAACATGGCAGCTCTAGCAGGGCAGAAATTTGACGAACTGACTTGTTGGAAAGGTGGCATCCTATGATGGTGTCACGTTGAAAGTCACTGAGCTCTTCAGTAAGGCCATTATACTGCCAATGTTTGTCTATAAAGATTTCATGGCTGTGTCCTAGATTATATACACCTGAAATAGCCAAATCCACTAAGTTGAAGGGGTGTCCACATACTTTTGTATATATAGTGTATATACAGCATTGGAATGAATATTGAACCTTTTTTTATTGTGCATTACACACATTTCAGTTGCTGGGAAGTGAAAGGAATGTATACCAGGACTCCCGGCACAGAGAGGAACGGAGACCAATGATGCCAGACGTCGAATTGCTCATGCACTGACTAATGAACAGTGGAACCAGAATAGTGGCTGGCTGCTGATACCATGCAGTCCTGAATGAATATAGAGCCTTAATGGTCTGTGACAACCACCACCAAAGATCTCTATGCTCTCGAGTCTTTACCCGGTGTTGAAGGCAATCTCCCCCAGGGCGTCACAGGTGTCCTCCTTCTCATCAATGTAGGCATTTTCTACACTGAACCTGGGGAATGGAGTGAGAGCACAGAGGTTAGGATGGGGGATGGAGAGGTCCCTCTGCCTAGCTCAGTGCCGGGACAAAAACATGGTTACCATTGACACCGTTTATGAGAGCTGCCTTGAAGGCTGCTTTAGGGAGCCTTTGCATTGTGTATGAACATCAAACATCACAAGATCATCATTATCTCAGACATGTACCCAGCGATGTCTGGGTCCACGGTGTCAGTCCCCTCCTCATCCAAAATGGTGTCTCCCTGAGCCTCGTCATCATCGTCGTCGTCGTCCAGCAGGACAAACGTCTTGTCCTCGTCAGGGTGAGCCTGATCATGGAGAAAAGAAAGAGTTCATCGGAGGATAAATTCTTTCAGACATTATGGATGTGCATACCATGATACCAGGATCAACTCCATTTCAATTCAGTCCATTGAAAATGCCATTACGTATCTATGCGGACTTTTCATTCATGCACTTCATTTCACATCCTGAATTGGATGAGTTGAAATGGAATACACCGCCAAGTCCTGAGTGGAAGGAAGGGTTTGGAGCCATGAAGCCCATTGACTGACCGTGACTCCCTCTGTGGACTTGAGAGACAGAAGCATGATGGTGGTGATGGCAGTGAGGTGTGGGTTCAGACAGTCTGGACTCACTGTGGACACGGCCGAAAACAGGCTGTACCTGCACACACAGAGAGAAAGACAGAGAGTTGGACGATATACAGACTAATCAACAAGTCAGAAAACAGACATGCACTCGGAAAGCCCACCCCAAAAAAGGCTTCTACTAGAGAGTGGGAGTATCTCACACACACAAACACCCGTTAACTACGTTAACCCGTTAACTACCTCCCCATCTCACACACAAACACCCGTTAACTACGTTAACCCGTTAACTACCTCCCCATCTCACACACAAACACCCGTTAACTACGTTAACCCGTTAACTACCTCCCCATCTCACACACAAACACCCGTTAACTACGTACGTGCAGCGGCGCAGGTCTGGGTCGTCGATGGCGTTGGTGAGATTGAGTCCCAGCTGAACACACTCTGCAGCAAGAGGGCTGAACACCTCCTTACCTATGGTGCGGGCCAGCACTGACAGAGTATCTGAAAGGACAATGTATACCCATCAATCCCCATTCACAGGTGACTCATAGTTCATTCATCTTTATTACACAAGACGGGTTCCGATAGCTCAGTCAGTTGGAGCATAGTTGGAGCATGCTATGAAATATAAGAGCTTTAAGTTAGAAACCTACCGGGGCCACATATAGTATACTGTCAAGTCTAAGCTGTCAGTCGTATTGACTAAAAGTGTCTGCTGAATGACCATAGTTAACGTACCCAGAGCCTGCGTCTGCAGAGACCTCATCTCATCCCTGGTGTCAGTGAGGAAGCCCTTCAGACTCTCAATGACAGGCAGGAAGTAAGGAACTAGCTTCTCTTTGGCTGCATTGGCTGAAAGGAAGACAGTTAGTGATGAACGCACCACCTGCATCTCAACAGTCTCAAGTGGCTTCCTCTACTTCTGTCCTCTCCATCTGCACTGATCTGAAAACAGTTTTGAAAGCAACTGGGACTACCTTTTAGCTTGCAGACCAATGTGGATTAAGGAAAGACACAAGCGCTACATTATTGAGATGTAACATGCTCTATTGAAAGGCCTTTTGCTGGGTGTTACCTATAGCTCCTATAGCACTGACAGCCAGCTCTTTGAGCTTCAGGTTCTCTGCGTTGCTGAGGGCAGACAACATGGTCTCCATCAGGGTGGGCAGGTAGGGCGCAATCTCTGAACCTGGTAGGGGATGGAACACTGTTAGGGAAAATATCAGCACAGAACAGAGACGACGACAAATTCAACCTCATCTTATTTGCACCTTGAAAGTAGTCTGGGGACAAGACTAAAGAGTCATTGACTGAATATTTGTTTACCAGGTACACTTAAGCATTTTATTATCAGAGTATAGAACAGAACAGAATCCAATAACAGCACGAGAGATGGTTATGGATCAGGATAAGGTGAATGGGATCCTCACCCAGGTTTTCCAGGAAGTTCTCCAGGGCGTAGAAGGCCTTGGTGACGTGTCCAATCTTGGCCTGGTTCAGAGCAGACATGTAGCCCAGCAACAGTGGCATCAGCTCAGCACAGTACTTACTGACCTCAGGCTGCAGGTGCTCTGAGAACTGTCCCAGGGCAAAGAGGCCGGCGCTGCGAACCACCTGGTTACTGTCTGACAGACTCTGGCACACCGTCTGCAACATGGACGACAGCATCCTGACACACAGACAGAGCGGGATTAGCAGGAAAAAATACAATCTCTCCATTTGAATAAAAGGAAAAATAAAAACAATGACTGTGGTTTATAGCTACATTACACACTGAAGGACTGGACATTGCCAAGTGTAAACCTTTAAAAAATGAAAGAAACTGTTCTGAATAGACATCAGAAACAGCATTGCACAGAGGACTCACTTGGTCCGTATGTGGTCGGCACAGCCCTCGGCCAGCACTGCCAGACACATCAGGCCAGCTTTCCTCTCATAGGGGTTCTCACTGGCCAGGCACGCTTGAGTCAGCGGCATCTGATGGACACACCATGGGTCAGACATACATACTTACTAAAACCATATGTACTTCTATGCATAGAAATTGGTGTACCTCAGTACAAGACCGCAAATTAGTAAAAAATACTGCTGCTACAATCCTACCGCTATGTCACAGAGATGATAATAACATGAATTGAAATGACTGATTGGCAGGCAAATGATTTATGAAGCAGGTGAGTGTGTTCACTAACCAGTTGGTGGAATAGTTTCTCAGGGGGCATGTGAAGAGCCATGGTGTCAATAACCTGCAAACAAAAAAATATATATTTCAAACAGCCAATAAAATTCACGCTTAAAATGTGTTGCTCTCCAAAACAACATCATCTGTTTTCTGTGCATTATATATTTTCTGTGCATTATATACATTTTCTGTGCATTATATATACAGTCCAACAACAGAGAAGGGAAGTTGACCTGAGCAGCAAAGTGTTTGGGACTCTCGTTGTCGGTGTCGTCCTCATTGCTGTTCTCCTCGTCCTCAGGGTCCTCCTCCCCAGGTGGTGGCGCTGCACTAAGCACGGGGAACACTGTCTGCAGGATGGGATTGAGCAGCTTCTGCTTTAACACTGTCTGAAAGGGAGAGAGAGAACAGCCCAGCAAACATCACTTGACAAGCTCCACATATTTTAACTGACAAAAGGAGAAAGGCTAATCTCTATGGTTTAAAGTGGCTTCCTGTCCTTCTCTGAAAACACAGGCTAGGGAATTTGCGTTCACCTGTCCATTTATTTAGTGAAATGGGGAAATGAGACAAGGGATGACGCCACTTGAGAGAGACTATTGACATATACCTTAGTTTAAGGACAAGAGGGCTCACTGGAGGGTGAATGTATGCCAGGGCATCCATTTTATAACTGGTGGCTTTACCTTGCTCTTGAGACGAATGAGAAAAGCAATGCAGGACAGAGCCTTCACACGCAGGGAGTCAGTCAGAGTGGTGTCTGCACTGACCTGAGACACACATACACACATTTCATTGTCAACAAGACAAACCATCACTTGGTATGTAAGCAAAAAGTCATTAGAACAGTTATTAGAAGCTCCTTGTTCTCACCTCCAAGCAGAAGTGGACAATTGCAGCGATGTGTGGGACCATGATGGACACCTCACTCTCCATCAGCTCATCGAACACCTCCATGGCCTCACTGGCCTGATCCTGGTCAACACATAGAAACAGTCCAATAACACCTCCATGGCCTCACTGGCCTGATCCTGGTCAACACATAGAAACAGTCCAATAACGCCTCACTGGCCTGATCAACACATAGAATAATTCCAATCAAGGGACAATAGTGTTTTTCAACAGTCGTCCCTGAAGACTGGTGCAGTCACCAGTGGTGCTAGTGGGGGCTGACATATTGAACCATCCCCTACCTGGTCTGCCTTGATGAGGTGTCTGAGAGCAATGATCAGTGTTGGGATGAGGGAGCGCATTAGGTTCTGAAAGACACAAGACATTTCATTTCAACACAGCAACGAAGGAAACTGGTAGACTAAAACTTCTGTTCACTCCAACAGGACATCAAATAGATAAGATTGTGGCCTCACCATCTCCTCTATGCCAGTGTAGGCAGTCATATCGGTGAGAGTGAGGATGCTGTAGTACATGGCTGTGGGATTGTCCAGGTCTTGCAGCACGGTGCCAAACAGCTGCAGCAGCTGGCGATAGTGGGGCTTGAAGGGCTCCGGATTGGACTCCACCACTTTGCTGAGCAAGAGTAGACCCACCTGAGAGAGACAGTATGATCTATGCATATTCTGACCAATCAGTGAGCAACCATCAAGAGCGCCGGTCAAATCCACATACAGCACGACCTCTCTCTGTTCACGTTGTCAGGACAAGCCAACTGAAGTCATCCTTTAATATCCCATGAATTACAACAAATATGTTGCAGTGTTTTAGTTCTACCTAAAGAAGCTGATACCTGTCTGTCCATTGGGTTGTTGCTCTTGGTGGACTGGTTGAGGAGTGTGAATAGAGCAGGCCAGCGGTCTGGCGTCTCGTGTTTGACCATCACTGCGCTGAGCTGCGAGAGGGAGTGGCGCACTGTGTGTCTGGAAACAGAGACAGGGGTTATTGTCAAGTTCAGATTTAACAAGTTTCATCGGAGTGTATGGATGAGTTTGTGGTTATGGTCCGATATAGGTTATTGCTATCTGTATGATAATCCATTGATATTCTAATAAATTGCGTTTTAAAACAAAAATGTGTGACTGTGTGTTTTTATGTAAAGGATAAAATAAGCTTACTCTGTCTCCTGCTGGAAGGCTTGTAGGACCACTGCTTTCAAACTATGAAGCAAGAAAGAAAAAAAAACCCATCTCCAATACAATAGAAATGTAAAACAAATAAAGCTCAGTGGGAATTCATTCAACAGTCCAATACAGAGGACTTGAAAATGACTGATTGCGGGGAATTAGACAATAAACCTCTCTCTGTGATCAGGGTTTATCTTCTTCCAATGCTTCTTCACTCTCATCCGCAACATTACTGCAGCTGACTGGCGGATCTGATTAGAGGGGGGAGCAACAATTAATTCACTGATGACAGCCAGCGATGAGCCGCACAATTACAACAACTCATGCAAGCCCCTGGGTTCCACATATCTGGCATCTACACACAGATGATAGGTGTTAGTGTAACTAATGTGTAACCTACATACCTGCCAGTTCTGGGAGCCAGTCATGACAGCACACAACGCTGGGATGATGGCTGGGTCTTTAAAAGCCAGCTTCAGCTGGGCGGTGGCCTGTAGGAGAAAAAATATGTTGGATATGGCGAATACTGACTGAAATAAAGTAAACTAGCCAGGCAGCTAAAACGTTCATGAACTGTCAAGTTTATAAAGTGACGGACCGTGTAGGAAAATAATTGTATGTTAGCCACACTCGTTCGTGACATAATTTAGCTGTCCGTTTTGATAACTAACGTTAACAGTTAGATAGCCCGTTGGTGCCAGGGTAAGTGTCAATCCCAAGTTCACAGGCTAAATCAGGAGAGTCTTTACCTGCTGAATAATCGCATTGTCAGGCTGCGTGAGCTGTACGAGAATCTGCTCTAGTTCCCCAGACATCTTGGCTCTTCCAAACTCTCACTGCTTCTGAGATGTTATGTTATTACTCAAAACTATGCGCAAAACTGTCACGCTAAAATATGACCCTTGACAGGGATACACTGGGAGAGCGCTCTGAATGGTCCAGTAGAGACAGTTCGCTAACTCGACTCATATGTCAACAAATTATCTCTTAACATTAGCCACTTAGCAACTTTACCAGGTAACATTATCAGTATCAAAAATATTTATGGATAAATCTTCTCCGCCGGTTTTTAGGAGCCCAGATAAAGCGGCGGTTGGGTTTCGAGTGTCAATTATAATTTACGCATTATAATTTACGTAATTATTACACATTGATTACACTATCACTCGTATTTCATATGTCACAACGATTCATCGATATGTATGCTATGATGCTGGTAAAGTTGTCTTGCGCGCACCTACAGTGCTGATCATAAAAAGAGCTAGCTAGCTCATGGATGCAAACAATGTTCTTCCTCAAAAACATCTGTTTCAGCAGCTATAGTTATAAGACAGTTATTATTTGTTTAATGGTGGTCGGACCCATCTATGTGAAGCTAGCCACAATAAGGATTAGCCACAATAGTGGACTTTGCGGTTAGCCGCCAAAATAAAAGTATGTCATTGACAAGTGATGCATAATGAATACAAATAATATAATTATGCCATAATTGAATAGATCATGCTAAACGAGGTTGGAATGTTAAATAAACTCAACAAAAGACAATTTGTTAATTTGACAAAAATCTGTTGAAATCACACTGGATTTATTATACGTTGGAATTGCATTGGGGTCATACTTATTTCACTTTACAGCCTTACCTATGGATTGTGGATCAATGACATGGGGTATCAGTGTACTCAGTGACACCCAGAGAACATTAGTGTCGTAGTTATTTTTGTGGGACTGAAAAAACTGTGAATTGAGCCACATTTATTGTCAACCTGTGTATTGAACACTATTCCAGGGTAAAAACAATACTGTGTGGATGTTTTGGAGTCTGATAACTCTGAGGAGGACGTTGGTTTAAAAATATATTGGCTATTGAGTAGACTGATACCCCATTTCATTGATCCCCAATCCTTAGGTAAAGCTGTACAGTGCAATATGAATGTAAAATACACACAATAGGCTGACTGAGGAGGTGATTTCACAGTCACAGTCCTGCAATAAGAGCTACAACACTAATATTTGCGTAAACTCTTCACAGTTGTGTTCTGTGGGTGTTACCGAGTAGACTGATACCCCATTTCATTGCTTCACATTCCAACCTTGTTTAACATTATCTAGTCTAAATATGGCATGATTCCACCAATGGTTATCTTCTGCATCACGTTCAAATAGGTACTTTTATTTTGAAGGCAAACAGCAAATTCCACTATTGTGCCCAATCCTTATTGTGGCTAGCTTCACACCACATAACCCGGTCAGGTCGAGCCTCACTAGCCAGATGAAGCTAGCTGGCTGCTTATAACGTTTGCTTTGGGCAACAGGGTTAAGTAGCTGGCTAGCTATTTATTTTCCTGAACTGAAGTTCAATTTCAATAGGCGACCAACAAGTGAATACCTAGCTAATACTTACTCACAAGGATTCCTAAATCATTGCTAAGAATAATGAAAATGAGTGCAGTTTCTACTGCTCATTATTTTCAGACTGGTTGTAATTGGTGCAAGCTAGGTACCTAGCTAAAGCTAGCTAGCTACCCCAGAAGTTGCAGTCCAACACAACATTCTACAATTAAACTGTGTTATTTGTCAAATTATAAGCTTATTTAACGTGTCAAATAGTATTATTTGACGTGTATCTTTTTTGGACACGCAAAGACCCAAACGGTGTTCCATAACACATTGAAATACACATCAACACCAGCTGTACAAGCCCCTGTTTTGGGGCGGAGGGAAAACATGATCAATAGTGTTAGTGAACAAACTACAGTAGAATATTCTTGCATGAGTGCATGTCTACCTCTACACGTTTTCAAGTTGTGAAAACGTTGTTGTTGTAGTTGAGCATGCCTCAATTGACATGCATAGTAGTATGAGGTGACAATTCGCACCTTTTTTAGGCCACAAAAGAGGGAATACTTCGTCTCACACTGTGACACTAAAGAAATCGATTAACGAAAAAAAACAACTTGCCTGACTGATTTTCCTGTTCTGAGCGGTTGTTTTCACTGGCACAAATGTTTTTGTAAGCACACAATTTTTTTTTTTTGAAAATGTTATTATATCACAAATTCTCAAGTAAAGGTTTAAGAATATTTCATGCAACAGTCTAAACACTATGTGTAGACTGACTAATTCAATACGAAGAATGCATTGAAATGGGCTATTTAATGTCTTACCTCCCTAATTTTATATAGTGTTATTGACTGTACGTTTGTTTATTCCATGTGTAACTCTGTGTTTTTGTCGCACTGCTTTGCTTTATCTTGGCCAGGTCGTAGTTTGAGAACTTGTTCTCAACTGGCCTACCTGGTTAAATAAAGGTGAAATAAAGAAATACAAAATGTATTTCCTATGATACCTATAAAACGTTATTTACTGTACTATAAGTAAGCAATAAGGCCCGAGGGGGTGTGGTATATGGCCAATATAACGGCTAAGGGCTGTTCTTATGCATAACGTAACACGGAGTGCCTGGATACAGCCTTTAGCCGTGGTATATACCACAAACCCCCGAGTTGCCTTACTGCTATTATTAGCTGGTTACCAAAGTATTTAGAAACAGTAAACAAGTACCTGTGGTATAAAGTGTGATATACCACAGCTTTCAGCATTCAGGGATCCAACATCCCGGTTTATAATAAGTATTTCTCCCTTCATTGGTGCAACAAAACTAAAAACTTTCACCCAGATTTGAACCTTTTTACAATCAAATAAAAGACCTGCCCACAAACTGCAGAGAATAGATAGGCTTCAGTCACGTTTGCCATAACATGCAGTTACATTTGTCCGTGTTGTTATGGGAATCTACAAAGGATACTAAATGCAATTCAAATAAAATAGCCCTATGATTTATATACTAAATTAGAATAAAAAGCATTTAGGATACTACTTTAGCTACATCTTCTATTCACTTGCCTGCCCCTCCAACAAGCCCCCCACCCCACCCACCCCCCAAACACACCCCCACCCCCCAAACACACACCCCACACCTATCACCCCCCTCTGCCCAGGTAAAGATCAGTAGCTATGTTAATAGTCCCATAGTCTCAACATGATCACATATTCTCACCACTAACTGAACAATTACAAGTGCAATGCAGCCAAGAAGGTAGACTAAAAACAAGCATTTGAATGGTAATTCTTGGGCCAGTTTGGTCCAGTATGTAAACTAATTGCTACCAGGTGCTGACTATACACTGCATTTACATGTCCAGCCATTGTAGCCATTTGTCTCCAAGTTGCCCGAATTGAACTACAAAAATCTGTATTTGAGGAGGGAACAAGGTTCAGGTAGAAAGTGATCAGTGATCACCTACCTTGTGTTTTGAGTTGTACTAACTGCATGGTCAACAGCATGCTGTGAGAGACATGTAGTTTATGGCTTCAATTTGCACTTTTAAGCCAAATAACACAGATACCCATAGATTAAATAATGGAGTGATAATCACATCTAACCAAGTGGAGTTGTCCCATGACCCAGGTCTATGTCCCATGTCTGGGCAAAACTAGGGAGAATGAAACATAGTCTTTAGGCTACATACTAGTCAATACATTTCTGCAGATTAAATAAATACATCTATAGTATTTCTACCACTCACAGCCCCCATTGCTACACACATTTGTAGCATAACTGTTGAGGTCACTATTGCCTTGAGGCTACCTTCACAACAATGGGACAGCTCTGAAGAGACACTTTATTGCAGGGATGTGAGAGAATGAACTTTCTGATCCAAGCGGAAATGTAATCATGTTTGACATGTGTTATAAATTAGGCCTACACATAGAAGTGATATGACACTATGATTGACATGTCAATTATAGAGTTAACAAATTAAAATATAAGAGAAGCAGACTGAGCAGAAAACTGTACTCATTAAACTTCACCACAATTATCAAAGGTTGTCTTTTCAAAGCGAAGAGAGGATAAAAAAATGGGAAACACAAACAGTGGCACCTATTACAAAATACTGTGACCATTAAGTGTCCACTCATTGTGTGACTTCCAATTAATGAAACTTTTAAACTCATATGTTTTAAAATATCAAATGGTGATGATTTTATGGTTATCTGATATATATGTTGGATAATGACTAATAAATTGCACCAAAATAAATCAACCATCAAATAGTTTTTCTGATAAAAACTATTTTGCTTCTTCAAATGACTAGTTCAAGAAATACAGTAAAACTTTAGGGGAGTGATTAAATGACTAAATGTAATTTCTCCTGAACAGACCTTTCAATGGGCGCGGCCTCAATGCCGATACCTGAATGGAAGACTTGATGATTGGCTGAGACCTGACCCACACCCCACACACCTTTCACTATAAACAATGACCCCAGATTCGATGGACAGTATAATATGACTACTTTTTTCAAGGCAAGAGGAAGCGATATTACTACTACTACTTCGGTGGTTTCAGGCCGTCGGTAAAGTTAGTTTAAACTAGCTAGCTACACCAAGAAGCTTTCAATCTTCTGGAAGGTTGGCTACAGCATCCTTATTTTTTTTGAGGGGGTGCTTTTTGGGCGACCTTGACAAGTTTGGACATTTCTTGCTTGCAAAGAAGAGGGACCGTGGAAGCGATGGCAGATTGGAAGCTACCAGTGAGCTACAACCCATCCTACCATGCCTTTGCCTATGGTCTCATGTACCAAGCAGGGGCTGAGCAAAATCATCCCAACTTCTCCGGCTGGGCAGAGGCCGTTTACAACTCTGGGGTCAACGGCGGCTACCACTCGCAAGCGCAGCATCAATCCCCACCCAGGAGTCCCGAACACAACATTGGTAATGGCAATGCCCACTACCCAGGTTCTGTCATGTATCGCGGCGACCCTCACAGCCATACTCCGAGTGGACGCCTTTTCATTTCCCACAACCGGACTCTGTGTGATCAACCGCCGAAGGAGACCGATCGGCCAAGTAACTACACTCCAAGCGATTCAGTGTCGCACAGATCACCAGGTAAATAACGTTAGCTAGTCAAGCTAGTTAACATTACATTTAGTTGTTTTGTGCAAGATGGTTAAGAGCAGGTCTCTTACTTTCTAAATACGGCCTACAGTACTCTAGGTAGTTTGTATATGAAGCAGAGTGCACGGCCGACATAGTGGTAGTTATTGTACTTGCATTTGCTGGGTCTCTGGCTAAAGTTACGATCTCCCTCTCAAACAAGGTCCATGTGTTAGTATCCAACGCCATGTTGCTAACTACATGTTTGTGTTGTGAACCGCCTAAAGTGTCCACTCTGGCGCGACTGCATGGACAATGGCGCCACCCGGCGCCGTTATCATGAACTGTTCAAATTCAACCAAGCCAAAATGTAGACATTTTATGTACCGAAAAGTGTATATAACTATTTTTTTTATTTTCTCACTCAGATTCTTGGAGTTCGGAGAAAAGCTATCCTCAAACCAACCCTGCCACCTGGGTGAAAAAGGAGTTGGACGAGGAGACGGAAAGTGGAAGCCCAAATGGCAGTGAGCATGTCTCCAGCTCCTATCCAGAGAACACAAGCTTACAAATTATGGGGAGTGAGGACAACGCCCTGCAGTCTTTGCCGCTGCCTCTCCCAGAGAAAGCGGACAAAGACACTCCCAAACAAAAAGCTCGGACTGCTTTTTCAACAGGCCAAATGGATGCCCTGACCCATCGGTTTAACATGCAGAGGTACCTCTCCCCGGCTGAGATGAAGGCCCTGGCTGGACTGACAGGACTAACTTACAAACAGGTGAGTTGATTGATTAGCCTACTGTTATGAGCGTAACCCACTCTTCACCAAGGTGTCAAATCATCCATTTAACTGGTATTTACTTCAGATGGTGACTAATTATATGCATGTTTTTTTCCCTCTCTTGTAGGTAAAAACATGGTTCCAGAATCGCAGGATGAAACTGAAGAGGCACCAGAAAGACAACAGTTGGGAATCTGCTGGGTACCCGAACCCTGTCTACCCTAACATGCCACCACGCCCCCAGGTGAGCACAATTATAATGCTGTGTAAACCTGCACAATAGACATGTTATTTTCCTAGTTTAAATGTTTGGTTATGTTGTACAATACTACATTTAGCTTATTGCTCCAGCAGTTGTCTAGCTTGTGCCTCCTGTTGGTTGGTAACAGAGGCAATAGGCTTGTACATACTGACTTTCTTAAAGGCAGGATGAAACATCAGTGCGTTAGCATCATGCTGCCCTTATGGTGATATTAACCACCATCTTTCTAGTTTCAGGGAGAAGCCCAAACACAGATCCAGGACCAACACTCAACAGTTTCGAGAGGCCATGTTCACGAAGAGCCCTTAGCAGAACCTGCCTTACTACACAGGTGGATACCCTCAGCCATCCTCCGAGCCCCCGGGCAATTGGCCCCTGCCCCCAGCCTTGACCCACTAAGTACCCCAATGGCTTCTACAGCACAGCGAGGGGCTACAACATGGGCAGTGTAAAACTCCAGCATCATGTGACGACGGGAACCCTGCTCATTCCAACATACGCATGACCCTGTTTCACAACGTTACCCACAATGCTAGCCAATAATCCACAGGTGAATGTCTCAGTGGTAAATACAACTGTTTTTTTTGTAAATGTATAAAAATGTTGTTTGGGAGGATTTTTATAATTAATGTTGAGATTCAGACATGGGTCATTCTCAAATTATGTTTGCTAATTATATCAATCCGTCTTAATAATTTGCAGGTTATGTTTGGACTTTTATCCCTTGTTCATATGTTTTATCACAATGTTGCCTTATTTTTTTTATACCTTCCAGAGTTCTTACCAGAGTATTTAATATCGTTGAAGAGTTCATTGCTCCTTGTGCTTTTTGACACTCAACTCTGACACAGTTTTGCTCTGTCTATGTTGGAAGTGGCACGCTTTTATTCTGTTTTTTTTATTCCATCACTGAACTACTACACATCTGAACGTGTTGATGTTTCTCACTGCAATGAATGTTTGTGGTTCCAAGCTGCACCAGTATGATCTTTAATGTTACTGCTATGTATTGTGTTTTGCCTATTTGAACAGTGTGTGTGGCGCTGCCTTGCCCTTGTTAGAATCAAATGTTGGGGGTTTTGTTCAGTAGCCCTGAAACTGGAAAATGCATTGGAACTGACAAGTGTTCATGTTGGGTAATTCCAAGTACTACCTCCCCAGTTTCAATGTTTTGTGTCCCAGAACTTTTCCCAGATTTTACAAGTTATGCTTTGTTTTTTACTATTTGTATCATAAACCCTGTTGGTGCACAGTCCACCTGTAATGAAATGAGGTGGCCATTTTGGTGGGATTTACTTTTCTTTGTCTTGATTACACAGGGCAGTTTTTTTTTTCTTTCAAAGGCAGACTTGTTTGGAGAACCTGGCAACTGTTAATAGCTCTACACTGAACCACACGGAATGCTTCGACCAGGTTTTTGGTAACGTCAACTTGTTACCTGATCCGTCACTCTTGCAAAGGGGAAACAAGGACTGGTTGTACAAATAAAGCATGTCTTATCAGAGCAAACACTGACTCAATACTTGGTTTGTGTGTATATATATTATATAGCCTATTACTCGCTATATCTAGCTCATTGTAATAGTAAGATGTCTTTATTGAAAAGATTGTATTTACATTGGAACCAACTCAGTCGATGGCGACTATAGTACACTGACATTACATTATGCTAGAACCCAAACCCAAAGCCTGCGTCACACTGACACATTCACGCCATACATCACCTTCTAGATCCCTTAACATAAATCCATTCATCCCTTTTCAGCCTTTGTGGCAGTCTGACATCCATATTTCTATAAGACCCCTGGGATCCTCTTTTCCCCCCCACAGGAGGTCTGTACACAGCCCCATTAGTCATTTCCAAATGCATCCTTCCCCACTTCCTTGAAGCAATCACTAGCCTGTATGTGATTGGCTAAGCAAACACCTTTTTCACTTTGTTTCCACCAATCAGATCAACTACCTCAATGACAAAATGACAGGACACACATTGGGTGTGTTCCTCTACTCAGACATTCCTGACACATGCCAGATCTTACAATGCCTGGATAGGTATTTTACATATCTACTAGCCACCTCGTTATAGCAAAATGGTGCCCGACGGCAGTCCGTGGCATGCAACCATTGGTTGATGCATGCAATGTCTGAGCAGGGAAACAACCTTAAACAAACATTCAAACTGGGCCGGTGTGTGGTTTCCCTTCCCATTCCCTTAGTCCATCTTGAGGCTGCGGTAAATGTTTATCTATGCAGTCACTTCACCCCTACCTTTATTTTTTAAAAAGGCAAGTCAGTTAAGAACAAATTCGTATTTACAATGACAGCCTACCGGGGAACAGTGGGTTACTTGCCTTGTTCAGAACAACAGATTTCTACCTAGTCAGCTCGGGGATTCGATCCAGCAACCTTTCGGTTCCTGGCCCAAATCTCTAACCACTAGGCTACCTGCTACCTACATGTGCAAATAACCTGGACTAACCTGTACCCCCGCACATTGACTGTGTACCGGTACCCCCCTGTATATAGCCACGTTATTGTTATTTTATTGTGTTACTTTTTTATAATGTTTTACTTTCGTTTATTTGGTAAATATTTTCTTAACTCCATTTCTTGAACTGCACTGTTGGTTTAAGGGCTTGTAAGTAAGCATTTCACAGTAAGGTCTACACTTCAGCGCATGTGACAAATAAAGTTACATTTTATGTAGTGAATAAAAACCAGCAAGATCCAGGAGACAGTTCCCAGGATGAGAGAGAAGACCAACGGCATGAGGAGAGAGTAACCAAAGAACTCTGCACGGGGCCGCTCCTACTAGAACGGTTGCGGTAGTAAAAACGCTGAACAGACAAAGATGAAGAAGGCCTGTGGAAGCCGTGCTCAGCACGCTGCACCACCAGCAGTAGTCCTCGCCACCGAGACGCAGGCGCCTACCGAGAGGAGGATGGCGAACACACGGAGGATGCTATACAGGGTGTAATGCTCGCGGACCCACATGGTGGCGAAGATGTAGTACAGCTCCACTGAGATGGCACAGAGAGAGAGAGAGAGAGAGAGAGAGAGAGAGAGAGAGGTTAGGGCAATACGTCAGATATACACAATATACACTCTTTATGTCTGGGTGTTGTTCAGCGTTCTGTGACAAATTACTTTGAGCTAGCTACTAAAATCCCAATCAGAATTAGAATGTCCTGACAGAGAGAAAGGGGGGAGGGAGAGAAATGATTAGAAACAAGACAGGGCAATACACAATAGATGGATTGTCTGGGTGTTGTTCAGCGTTCTGTGATAAATTACTGCGCTACTAAAAGGCCAGAGCACAAATAAAATGTGATCGATTCGTTTTATACATAACAAGGGAGTTGGAGGAGGGTTAGGTGGCAGGAAGGGAGGGAGCGAATGAAGGATGAAAAGAGGGTGGTAGCAAGGAGAGATGGGTACATAGAGGGAAGAAGGGAGAGAAGAGGGAGAGAAGAGGGCAGAGAGTCAGGTGCAGGCAGAGATGGAGAGAAGCTTTAGGTTAATTGAAACTGAACAGTTCAAGAAACTGTACACACATCCTGCTGAAAAGTAAATACACACATACTGTGTAAAAGTTTTATTGTAATTGAAACTCTACCAGACTTGACAAAAATACATTAAATGTACAATATATGGAATATAACATAACATTTACGATATGTATGGGATAATTCATGAAATCAAATCTGTCCAGTCACCTGAGAAGAGTGAGGAGGATATTCCAGACCCAGCGCTGGCCATCTATCTGTGTGTAGAGGAGGATATTCCAGACCCAGCGCTGGCCATGTATCTGTGTGTAGAGGAGGATATTCCAGACCCAGCGCTGGCCATGTATCTGTGTGTAGAGGAGGATATTCCAGACCCAGCGCTGGCCATCTATCTGTGTGTAGAGGAGGACATTCCAGACCCAGCGCTGGCCATGTATCTGTGTGTAGAGGAGGATATTCTAGACCCAGCGCTGGCCATGTATCTGTGTGTAGAGGAGGATATTCCAGACCCAGCGCTGGCCATGTATCTGTGTGTAGAGGAGGATATTCCAGACCCAGCGCTGGCCATGCATCTGTGTGTAAAGGAGGACATTCCAGACCCAGCGCTAATATGACCTCTCTGGTGAAACAGAGCACCATTACAATGTCTAATCATCCCCAGGCCGTCCCCTAATTGGTCACCTGGCGAAGTCGTTCTTGAGGACCCGCATGAGGATGATGACAAAGCCCTGCAGTAGCACCACCAGCACCAGGGAGATCTCCAGAGTCTTGGGGAAGAACCAGTAGTCCCTCAGCCTCTCTGCCAGCCGGGCATGGGTCAGAGGGCTATCAAACCAGTGCACGCTGTAGGTGAAGGCCGCCTGTCCCCACCACCCCGTGTCTGGCACCACCGCCACCGTCCTCCAGGGGCACTGGCTTGGAGTCCTTCACTGAAACGTTGGCAAAGATCACAGAGTCGCCGTTGTACACGATGTTGAAGTCCAGGTGTGTCCACAGCCCCACCTGTGTACACATAAAAAACACACACACACAGCGCAGGCAGACATGTATCTAAGCCATGGGTCTGTACTGGGATGTATGTAAAGGGAGATAGAACTGAAGAATGACCGACTGACCCTCCTTATGACTATGAGGCAGGAAGCCCCTCTCCACCATGTACCCCACAAAGCCCCAGGTGGGAATGTCATCCAGGACAAAGTCAAAGTAATACAGCTCCTCGATGGCCTCTCGGAGCTGGTCCACCTACAAGAAAGGAGACATAAAAGGTCCTAATAGCGATATTATATACAGTAATGCTAACATACATTTCAGTTAACTGAAGAGCCGTACAAGCCTAACATCATTAGTCATATATTTGCATATTCATATGTATTCACTGACCTCTTTTGGCCTGCAAACAGGCCACATGTAGTAATGACACGTTTCCTGGGGGTTGTGGTAAGGACCAACTTTGTTGTTTGATGTATAGAGTTTTGGGATCCCCTTGCTTGTAGCTCACTTTAGCCCATGTCATCTGTGGCACGAGACACAGGACCAATGCGCAATAGCCTATCATCCTGCAGACTCCTTGCTGTGTAGGATGCTGCATTTCAGCCATCATGAGCCCTGTTAATAGAGTTCAAATGTATTAAGAATACAGTACCGCATGAGTTGAACAGGTCAAGTGTCAAAAAGCCTAGAAGCATATTCAGTGGTTACAGCAAACTATTGCAACATTAGCATTTCACCATAGGTTCATATACATTGAGTATACCAAATATTAAGAACACCTGCTCTTTCCATGACAGACTGACCAGGTGAATCCAGGTGAAAGCTATGATCCCTTACTGATGTCACTTGTTAAATCCACTTCAATCAGTGTAGATGAAGGGGAGGAGACAGGTTAAAGATTTTCAAGCCTTGAAACAATTAGGACATGGATTATGTATGCCATTCAGAGGGTGAAGAGGCGAGACAAAATATTTAAATGCCTTTGAACGTGGTATGGTAGTAGGTGCAAGACGCACCAGTTTGAGTGTGTCAAGAAAGGCAACGCTGCTGGGTTTTTCCACGCTCAACAGTTTCCCGTGTGTACCAAGAATGGTCCACCACCTAAATGACATCCAGCCAACTTGACACAACTGTGGGGTCAACACGGTGGGGGGCTATTTAGCCAATTAAACATCCATCACCCATATAGCAACTGTCCCTAGCTACATGTGAAACAACAGCACATCGATAGTGTATTGCAAGAGTGAACTCTAAGCAAAGAGTCTGTTGAGTCTACGAACTACATTAAAACATGCCCAATACTTGTTTTCATCTAAAGTCCTGTAGTTACACCGAGGAACTATCTGTCGTACCGTGCATCAACTAGCTCTAGAACATAATTACTTATTTGTATGGTACCAAACCTGTCTGTCCGCTGGATTCCTCAGATTCCAGGCCCAATAATACTTACTCGACTCCTCTCTCCTCCTCAGCAATGTTCTGCTGGGATTAATCTAAATATTGATACACAATTTTTTATATTTTATTTAGGTTCAATTGTGCTACTTCCATTATATAGGAATCCAGATACGTATCGTAGTTTTAAGGACGCGTTAATCGAAGGAGACCGACACCTCACCTTAAAAAATACAAATACCGACGGCTGACTTTACCGGACTGGACGGGGTGAAGAAGGACAAAACCCACCTTCCAAAACATGTCTTTTCCACCTCGCTAATCTATCTTCAAATGATTATTCATTAACCCCTCATATTTGACCATTTCAATAACATATCGTAAACATTTGGTGTGTGCATACTCCCTGCTGTAATGTGTACTGAGCTATAATAAATCCTGGGTTCATTAAATGACTGATATTTCTCTCCACTGGATTGACCTTCATCTCGCGAACCAATCAAATGGGATTATTCACTTTCTATGTCAAAGATACAAGACATCTTAATCAACTATCGCTCAATCGATGAAGGATTGTTCATGGCGTTGTACTCGAACCGATTCGAACGCTCGATTTGTAATGCCTGGATTTGGATTTCGCGCGAAATCAAGGCATTGTCTTCGCGCCCGAAGCAGTGGGACCGGTGAGTCGCAGGTAAACAATGGTTTTGTTCCCATGTTAGTCATGATAAGTCGGTAGTTTATTAACTTTTATATTGCATAACATATCTACATTAACATATCTTAATGCAGAACCAAGTCAAATATCATACTTGAGCGCGAGTAGGACACTAGCAGTCTTCCGTGTGCATAGCTAGCTAGCTGCTAACGTTAGCTGACATGCTCTCAGTCTGCTAACTATCGCATTCATTGTTTTGCAGAGCACATTCATTCCACCATGGGAATTCACGGGCTTGCAAAGTTGATTGCAGACCAGGCACCATCTGCTATAAAAGAACAAGACATCAAGAACTACTTTGGTACCCACCTAACATTACTGTTATTATTTCTTTTGACATCTAAGCTTTCTCGTCATGCAGTGGTTTTTGTTTGGTGGTTTATCATGCCATTGCAATGTTGTCGTGTTCTCTTGACTACTTTAGGGCGGAAGATAGCAATAGACGCCTCCATGTGTATGTACCAGTTCCTTGTCGCAGTCAGACAGGATGGTAATGTGCTACAAAACGAGGATGGAGAGACCACAAGGTAGGTAGCGAGCTACATGTTCCCGCATGCCTGCTGATCTAACGTTACTTGTGCATGTGTGAGAGATATAACGTTAACAAAGTGAATTAATATACTTCGTATATTCTGACCCATTCAAATGAGATATTTTCAAGTCTCAAGTCAGTTTTGTCACGTGAATTTTCTTGCATCCTCAGCCATCTCATGGGCATGTTCTACCGGACTATCCGCATGCTGGAGCACGGGATCAAGCCTGTCTATGTGTTTGATGGCAAGCCCCCACAGCTGAAGTCAGGAGAGGTGAGACCGGCTGAGGTCACATTAGCCTCTATGAATCAGTGTGGACTGGACAAGCCTCCACTCTTAACGTTTAGATGAAAACACATTTTACAATGTAGAATAAACTTCATTTTAACTTACTCTGCGTCAATGACAGTATGATGAAAGGTTAGTCAACATGTATTTACTCAAATGTTGAACAATCTAACTCGCTTGCATGCTCTCTCTCTCTGTGTGGTTCTAGCTGGAGAAGAGAGGAGAAAGGAGGGCTGAAGCTGAGAAACTGCTGGCCCAGGCACAGGAAGCAGGTAGAGCAAGTCACCCACAGCAAACAATCATTGATTTACATAATGTTTGCATGCAAACAGAAATTACACCATGGCATTGTGTGTAATGACAACCTATTTTCCTATTCACCACTAGGGGAGCAGGAGAACATTGACAAGTTCAGTAAACGTCTGGTGAAAGTCACCCGGCAGCACAATGACGAGTGCAAGAAGCTGCTCACCCTGATGGGGGTGCCATACATCGAGGTTTGTCCAAATCTCTGTTTAGTTCCTTTCCTTAGCCAACTATAAACAGTTGAATGTTATGTGAATGTAATTAGTTATACCTATGTCTGTTCTAGGGCTGACACCAATTAGTTGACTGTTTGGTTGGTAGGCTGTTGGTCGACCAAGATTTTTTTGTGTGTGTGTGTGTGTGTGTTTATTTATTTGCGGAAGCCTAGACTAAAAGCCAATTTATGCTTGATCTGAAAATGTGGTGGAGGCTCCATATGGAGGGTGTGATGCAATTGGGAGCCTCCAGAGACATGCAGAGGCCAAATCAAGCTCAATGCCTCATCGTCATGCGCCTCCCAAATGATGTAACAATGCGGAGGGCTCTGTATAGCTCCGCATTAACACAATTGGTTGACGGTAGGTGAGGGCGGTACATCCTGTTTAAACACAAACTCACTTCCTTGACAACTTCCTTCACAACAGCTCTGCACTGAATACTTTTGCAGAGGCCTTTTCACTGTAAAGGTGCAGATGTCGGATTGACCATGCAGCACCCAGATGCACAATGCACTTCTGTCTTCAGAATGTGCTCTCTCCTGCCAATTTGTGCACATTCATTGTTTCATAACTGCATTGTGTAAATTGTTAGCGTTTGATTGTTAGTTTGTCAGTTCCCCATTTTTTTATATATATAACCAGTAGTACATTTACCTATACGTCCTATCATTTTTTTTATCCATAGTTTTTTTTGTTACAGTAATTTCTGTTAATCCATTCAATATACACTGCTCAAAAAAATAAAGGGAACACTAAAATAACACATCCTAGATCTGAATGAATGAAAATCTTATTCAATACTTTTTTCTTTACATAGTTGAATGTGCTGACAACAAAATTACATTTGATTTCCATTGATAATTTTTGTGTATCAACCCATGGAGGTCTGGATTTGGAGTCACACTCAAAATTAAAGTGGAAAACCACACTACAGGCTGATCCAACTTTGATGTAATGTCCTTAAAACAAGTCAAAATGAGGCTCAGTAGTGTGTGTGGCCTCCACGTGCCTGTATGACCTCCCTACAACGCCTGGGCATGCTCCTGATGAGGTGGCGGATGGTCTCCTGAGGGATCTCCTCCCAGACCTGGACTAAAGCATCCGCCAACTCCTGGACAGTCTGTGGTGCAACGTGGCGTTGGTGAATGGAGCGAGACATGATGTCCCAGATGTGCTCAATTGGATTCAGGTCTGGGGAACGGGCGGGCCAGTCCATAGCATCAATGCTTTCCTCTTGCAGGAACTGCTGACACACTCCNTGTTCTCTGGCAAATGCCAAACGTCCTGCACGGTGTTGGGCTGTAAGCACAACCCCCACCTGTGGACGTCGGGCCCTCATACCACCCTCATGGAGTCTGTTTCTGACCGTTTGAGCAGACACATGCACATTTGTGGCCTGCTTGAGGTCATTTTGCAGGGCTCTGGCAGTGCTCCTCCTGCTCCTCCTTGCACAAAGGCGGAGGTAGCGGTCCTGCTGCTGGGTTGTTGCCCTCCTACGGCCTCCTCCACGTCTCCTGATGTACTGGCCTGTCTCCTGGTAGCGCCTCCATGCTCTGGACACTACGCTGACAGACACCGCAAACCTTCCTGCCACAGCTCGCATTGATGTGCCATCCTGGATGAGCTGCACTACCTGAGCCACTTGTGTGGGTTGTAGACTCTGTCTCATGCTACCACTAGAGTGAAAGCACCGCCAGCATTCAAAAGTGACCGAAACATCAGCCAGGAAGCATAGGAACTGAGAAGTGGTCTGTGGTCACCACCTGCAGAACCACTCCTTTATTGGGGGTGTCTTGCTAATTGCCTATAATTTACACCTGTTGTCTATTCCATTTGCACAACAGCATGTGAAATTTATTGTCAATCAGTGTTGCTTCCTAAGTGGACAGTTTGATTTCACAGAAGTGTGATTGACTTAGAGTTACATTGTGTTGTTTAAGTGTTCCCTTTATTTTTTTGAGCAGTGTATTATTCCTTTTACCGTTCTCATTGTTGGAGTGGACACATTGTTTGCACAGCGCACAACCTATGCAACACTTGTGAGAAACAATTTTAGGTTTATTTCATTCCCTTTAAGAGTTTTGTCAATTAAATTTAGTCATTGTCTTTTGTTTGGAGCGCTCCTGTCAATGTTGAGTAAGAACGTGCACCTGATTATGCATCAAAGTAGGCCTATAGGCTACCTGGCCTGCGTATAAATGTCGGCATGAATGTGCCCATCTGGGGATCTGATAGTATTTTTGTTTGGCTTAAAGCACCACCACTAATGAGCTTCACAAAATAATGTTTTAACATCCATTGAGAATGACAATAGTTCCTCAATGTAGTTTTAAAATCTTTCCAGCTCTCTCCCTTTAGAATAACCACTCTGCGTGAAAGAGAAAAATGACATGTTCTGATCCAGTGGAAACTCTGCTCCGGGGGAGCTCCTGCCCAAGTCAAGCACTGCTTCTTATCCCTTGCGCAAATAGCCTTCAGCTGTGTCTGTCCCGAGCTCATTGGCACAGGGAACTCTGAGAGCACAGAGTATTTTATACAATGTTGCAAGTTGGCTAGGACAAGCTTTGAGTCAGTGCCATGTTAATTGATCATGTTTCAAATTCGTTAAAGGCATGGCCTATGTGATTTATAGTATATTTATTTTTATCCGAATATTTTCTACCTGCGGGCTGCAGTTTTTATTTGTTGGCTTTATGTAGGCTATTTTTATGTAGTTTACAATAAAAAGTTACTTTTTCAGGGTTTGTACCATTTTCATTTGGATGTAAATTAGATTAACCACATGACATTGTTTTTGAGATATTAAGACCCTCGAGGCATTTCTGTCTTATTTCATCAAACCGTAAACCATATGCATCAGACAAGCTCAATGCATATTGTTGATTTTATTAAAACACATAGGGCGTGTCTATATATTTCCAACAATCGATTGGTCGAAAGAAGACTTTCGGCCACCAATATTATACATTTCTTGTCGGGAACAGCCCTAGTCCATCTGTTCTGTTTTGATTGCATCTTCACTGAGGTTTATCTTCCATCTCACCCTCTAGGCTCCGTGTGAGGCAGAGGCGAGCTGTGCTGCTCTGGTTAAGGCTGGGAAGGTGTTTGCCACTGCAACAGAGGATATGGACGGTCTGACTTTTGGAACAGGGGTCCTACTAAGGCACCTCACTGCCAGCGAAGCCAAGTACTACTGCAGTTTCTATACTACCTTAATCATTACCTATCTTTTCATCCCATTATACAGTATGTACAGCCATACAGTTTGTGGTCCTATTTTAACGGTAGAAAAAGCGGTGTATGTTATTGTATTTGATGTGTGCTATATATTAATTTTTTTGAGTTTTTTTTTAATAACATTTATGTTCCTCCATCCTAGAAAGCTTCCTATCCAGGAGTTCCAGTTCACTCGCCTTCTGCAGGACATAAATCTGACCCATGAGCAGGTATCTCCAAACATACCCCCCCCCCCCCCCACGTCGTCTTCTGTTGTCAAGAACTGTCAGTGTTAGGTCATTTTAATGTCAGACAATGACCTTTTTGTTTGTAACTGTGTAGTCATTTACCTATGCCACTCACTCTCCCCTCTGTCTCCCCTCTGTCTCGCCTCTGTCTCAGTTCATAGACCTGTGCATACTGCTGGGCTGTGACTACTGTGGTACCATCAAGGGAATCGGGCCCAAGAGAGCCATTGACTTGATCAGACAACACGGCTCCATCGAGGAGATTCTGGAGAACATCGACCCGTCTGTGAGTTCACCTGCTGTACTGACTGTCTGTAGCTAAGTAGTGTTCAGGATATTACATTCTCCATTGTTATAACTTGCTCCTCTCCAGCGCAGACATTCGGGACACTCCCACATTACTAACAGGTCCTTAGTTTAAGTTCAAAACGACGACGCAGCAGTTCTCCCTGTCCTAGAAGTCAGCCTGAGTGTCGGTCTCCTTGGCCCCTTGCAGAAGCACCCTGCCCCAGAGGACTGGCTGTATAAGGAAGCCAGAGGGCTGTTCCTGCAGCCTGATGTGGTGGACTGCTCCACCGTAGACCTCAAGTGGAGCGAGCCTGATGAGGACGCCCTCATCCAGTTCATGTGTGCAGAGAAACAGTTCAGGTGACTGATTCGCTGATTGATAGTCTGAGCAATGCACATTATTGGCCCTTTTTTTCCCTTTTTTTTTTTTTACATGGCATAAAAGTAACACCTGTGTCAAAAAGAGCTTTAAAACTCTTAATTCAATGATTTATGTGAGTTTAGAATGGCAGGGGCAAGTCCTAAATTCTCCCATTGAGGTCAATGCATGACTAAGGGGAAATTCAACCAAAGTGGAAGTTGGGTGTAAATAGTGTAATAGATGCTTCAGTCACACTTCTGTGTTCTAAATCAGTCAATTATTCTAAGTGGTACTGTGCTTGCAGACTACCGCTGCTTTTTCACTGTTTTTAAATGTTCACATTTACATTTTAGCAGACACTATTATCCAGTGCATTTAGGGTTAAGAGCCTTGCTCAAGGGCACATCGACAGATTTTTCACCTAGTTGGCTCAGGGATTCGAACCAGTGACCTTTCGGTTACTGGCCCAACGCTCTTAACCGCTAGGCTACCTGCCACCCCAATTTCACTCCACATGTTATGCCATGGTTGGTATTTTGTATTTATTAGGGATCCCCTTTAGCTACTCTTCCTGGGGTCCAAACACACCAAAGCATCCACATTACAAATAAAACAACAGATAAAACAGTGAACTATGTTTGTACTGAATGAGCTAAAGATTAAACAGGACATCATGTAACATCCCTACACCACCACATATCCACAACATGTTCAATACCACCATACAACAGTATCACAATGTGTGCATATGCATGCATGTGTGAATGATGAAGTTTGTGACTCATCCTTTGAGATGTGTGTGTGTGTGATGTGTTTTCAGTGAGGACCGCATCAAGAACGGCTGTAAGAAGATTCTGAAGAGCCGGCAGGGCAGCACACAGGGACGACTGGACACCTTCTTCACCATCACCGGGTCTCTGTCATCAAAACGCAAGGTGCTTAGGACACTACATCACATACTTGACAGCATGGCACACACATGGGTTTCAGAGAGAGAAGTGTGGAGCTAGAAACCTGTACAAGCTTAATGGTTGACAGTTCCTTCTATTACTGATTGTCTTGAGAGAGAAACAACAACATGAAGTCTCTTG
Source organism: Hucho hucho (assembly GCA_003317085.1). Lineage (NCBI taxonomy): Eukaryota > Metazoa > Chordata > Actinopteri > Salmoniformes > Salmonidae > Hucho > Hucho hucho. The sequence goes on from QNTS01007068.1 coordinate 39,113, forward strand.
ACCATACTGTATCCATGTTTAAATAATCCTCTACTTCCTCCTTATTTAGGAACCTGAGACAAAGGGATCCAACAAGAAGAAACAGAAGACCGGTGCAACCCCGGGGAAATTTAAGAAGAGCAAATAGACTACAAACAGGAAGTGAAGCAAGTAAAGCGGAAGTTAGTACAGGAGTGTATGAATCACTTAGCTACAATTACTTACTACAATTATAGTGCGTCTGGCCAAGTCTGTTTTTCATGTTGAACTAGGCAGGTTTTATGAATGTTTCTTTTTTTGAATAAAAGTAATAATGGATTTTGGCTTGATTTATTTATTAATTAAATTTTAACAAATGAAATGGAACATGCATTCCTATTCTATTCAGAGCTTGGGGAGAGGGAGTTGCCTCTATTTCCGAACCTTTGTTGCATTATCGATATGACAAACAAAGGCTAGAGTCATTAGAAAGGGGAAATGTTATTATAGCACATTCATTTCCATACTTGCGTAGACTTTTCAGGCATCATGTTAAATTAATACTGTAGTTTTTTTTTTTATATATACAGTGCAATCTGAAAGTATTCAGACACTGACTTTTTCCACATTTTGTTACATTACAGCCTTATTCTAAGATGGATTAAATACTTCCCCCCCACCCCCCCCCTCCATCAATCTACACACAACACCCCATAATGACAATGCAAAAACCAGGTTTTAGCAATGCTTGCGGATTTATAAACAGAAATACCTTACATAAGTATTCAGACTGTTTGCTATGAGACTTGAAATTGAGTTACAGTGCATCTTGTTTCCATTGATCATCCATGAGATATTTCTACAACTTGATTGGAGTCCACCTGTGGTAAATTCAATTGATTGGACATAATTTGGAAAGGCATACACCTGTCTATATAATGTCCCACAGTTGACCATGCATGTCAAAGTAAAAACCAAGCCATGAGGTAGATGGAATTGTCCGTAGAGCGCAGAGACAGGATTGTGTCAAGGCACAGATCTGGGGAAGGGTACCAAAAAAATGAAGGTCCCCAAGAACACATTGGCCTCCATTATTATTAAATGGAAGGAGTTTGGAACCACCAAGACTTTTCCTAGAGATGGCTGCCTGACCATGAGAAAGAAGATTCTCTGGTCTGATGAAACCAAGATTTAACAATTTGGCCTGAATTCCAAGCGTCACGTCTGGAGGAAACCTGGCACCATCCCTATGGTGAAGCATGGTGGTAGCAGTATCATGCTGTGGGGATGTCTTTCAGCGGCAGGGACTGGAAGACTAGTCAGGATCGAAGGAAAGATGAACGGCACAAAGTACAGAGATCCTTGATACAAACTTGCTCAGGACCTCAGACTGGGGCGAAGGTCCACCTTCCAACAGGACAACGCAGGAGTGGCTTTGGGACAAGTCTCTGAATATCCTTGAGTGGCCCAGCCAGAGCCCGGACTTGAACCTGATCGAACATCTATGGAGAGACCTGAAAATAGCTGTACAGCGACACTCCCCATCCAATCTGACAGAGCTTGAGAGGGTCAAAAGAAAAATGAGAAATACTCCCCAAATACAGGTGTACCAAGCTTGTAGCGTCATGCCCAAGAAGACTCGAGCTGTAATTGCCGCCAAAAGTGCTTCAACAAAGTAAAGGAGTAAAGGGTCTGAAAAAATGTATCTGTTTTTGCATTGTCATTATGGTGCATTGTGTGTAGATTGAAGAAGGGGGGAAAAAACAATTTTATATGTTTTAGAATAAGGCTGTAACGTAACAAAATGTGGAAAAAGTCAAGTTGTGTGTGTGTGTGTGTGTACACAGTACCAGTCAAGTGTGTGTGTGTACACAGTACCAGTCAACAGTTTGGACACTTACTCATTCAATGTAGTTTTTTAAAACAATTTTCTACCTTGTAGAATAATAGTGAAGATGTAAACTATGAAATAACACATGGAATCATGTAGTAACCAAAAAAGTGTTTGAGGTTCTTCAAAGTAGCCGTCCTTTGCCTTGATGACAGCTTTGCACACTCTTGGCATTCTCTCAACCAGCTTCACCTGGAATGCTTTTCCAACAGTCTTGAAGGAGTTCCCACATATGCTGAGCACTTGTTGGTTGCTTATCCTTCACTCTGCGGTCCGACTCATCCCAAACCATCTCAATTGGGTTGAGGTTGGGTGATTGTGGAGGCCAGGTCATGTGATGCAGCACTCCATCACTCTCCTTCTTGGTCAAATAGCCCTTACACAGCCTGGAATTAAAATGCAAATCAATTTATAACATTTTTCACATGCGTTTTTCTGGATTTGTTAGTTGTTATTCTGTCTCTCACTGTTCAAATAAACCTACCATTAAAATTATAGACTGATCATTTCTTTGTCAGTGGGCAAACGTACAAAATCAGCAAGGGATCAAATACTTTTTTCCCTCACTGTAACTCTAATGAACTAATCCTCTGTAGCAGAGGTAACTGGGTCTTCCTTTCCTGTTGCGGTCCTCATGAGAGCCAGTTTCATCATAGAGCTTGATGGGTTTTGCGACTGCACTTGAAGAAACGTTAAAGTTATTGACATTTTCCGCATTGACTGAACTTCATGTCTTAAAGTAATGATGGACTGTCACTTCTCTTTGCTTATTTGAGCTGTTCTTGCCATAATATGGGCTCCCGAGTGGCGCAGTGGTCTTAGGCGCTGCATCTCAGTGCAAGAGGCGTCACTACAGTCCCTGGTTTGATTCCAGGCTGTATCACATCCGGCCATGATTGGGAGGTCCATAGGGCGGCGCACAATTGGCCCAGTTTTGGCCGGGGTAGGCAGTCATTGTAAATAATAATTTGTTCTTAACTGACTTGCCTAGTTAAATAAAGGTTCAATTTAAAATCTAAATTAAATTAAAATGATGGTCTTGGTCTTTTACCAAATAGGGCTATCTTCTGTATACCATCCCTAAATGTCACAACACAACTGATTGGCTGAAACGCATTATGAAGGAAAGAATTTCCACAAATTAACTTTTAACAAGGCACACCTGTTAATTGAAATGCATTCTAGGTGACTACCTCATGAAGCTGGTTGAGAGAATGCCAAGAGTGTGTAAAGCTGTCATCAAGGCAAAGGGTGGCTACTTTTAAGAATCTGAAATATAAAATATATTTTGATTTAAAAAAAATGATTCCATGTGTTACACGATTCCATGTGTTATTTCATAGTTTCTACAATGTAGAACATAGTAAAAGGAAAAACCCTTGAGTAGGTGTGTCCAAACCTTTGACTGGTACTGTATATAATTAGTAGAAAATTATACTACTTGCTTTTGAAAATAAAAATAATTTTGTACACTTATTAGTAATAGCAAGTACGTCACGTGCCATTGTCCCACTTGAATTGCAACACTTCAGTTTGTCAGAACACTATGGGTGTGATATCTTCTCCTTTTCTGTGATCGGTTGTCAAAATTGTAAGGCAAGTGTCGACTTCACTATCTTTTCATTGTAATGTTAAGACTCACTGAAATGTAATTACTGGTAATGATTTAAAATGATCTAAGTGCTGTTGTTGGTTCATGTTATAGCTTCACAACTGAAAGCCATACACTGTGTTTGGAAAGTATTCAGACCCCTTCCCTTTTTCCACATTTTGTTACTTTAGTCTTACTGTAAAATGCATTAAATGATTATCAATCCACATACTATACCCCATAATGACAAAACATAAAAAAAAAAACAGTTTTTGTTTTGTTATTATGGGGTATTGTGTGTAGATTGAGGGGAAAAAACAATGTAATCCATTTTAGAATAACGTATCAAAGAGGGGGAAAAGATCAAGAGGTCTGAATAATAAGGTTCAATGTAATACATTTGAGTCATTTAGCAGACAGTCTTATCCAGAGCGACATACAGTTAGTGCATTCAACTTAAGATAGTTAGGTGGGACAACCACATGACATTCATAGTAAATACACTCAAGTAGGTATCACCAAAGTGAGAGCTAGTGTGTGGCGGGGGGTCAAGTGCGGATGTTAGTTCACAAAAGGCTTTTTTGAGGTCGGGCTGTGAAAGGGGGTGCTGTGGGATTATTTAAGATGCTCTGAAGAGGTAGGGTTTCTGATGTTTTCGCAAGATGGACAGGTAGCTTCAGGGGGAAGCTGGTTCCAACATTGGGGTGCCAGGACAGAAAAGAGCTTGGACAGGCTGAGCGGGAGCTGGGGTGGGAGAATGGAGTACTCGGGTGTTGGGTTTGAGCCTGAAGGTAAGGAGGGGCAACGTGTTGTGAGTTACTAAATGTGTGTATGTTTGTACTGTTTCAGGTGATCAGTAGTGTGTGAGGTCTCACATCGCTTGTCCTGGGAACATGTTTTTTCTCATTGTCCTCTTTATGTCAGGTGAGTCTTCCACACAACAACAACTAGTTATGAATCAGACAGAGAAATAAGCACAAGTGATGATGTTTCATGGTATGAGCTATATCTCCATCTGTCTCAACGAATAGAAAAGTGTACAGTTGACTCGTGATGAGTAGAGATTAATAGTCTGGATTCAAACATTCTGTGCTCCAGATATGTGCATGATCCAGTTTAGGGCATGGAGTCGTGACATCAGGAATCATCTGTATATTGAAATTAGTTCATATTTTTTGCTGCAGAGGGAGAGATTGACTGTACTGAAAAGATCACACAACCTCCCTGATGTTGCTATTTATGTTGCAGGTGTTTTGTCCTGTTTTGGCCAACGAGATTTGATCGCCACAATGCCAGATAGACTGGATGTACTGACTGGCTCCTGTATGCAAATCCCATGTGCATTTGATATTCCTGACCAACATAAGGATACATTTAACAGCACAATACTATCCTCTGGAGTGTGGATTAAAGAATCACCACAGTTTGATGGGCATCTGGACAATGTGATATTTAACAATAGTAAGATGGTCAACATATATCAAGGGAACATAACTGGAAACATGTCCCAGAAGAACTGCACCACAGTCTTCTTCAGTGTAACCACCAGTTACACTAATAGATACTTCTTCAGGATTGAGAGTCAACCATTCCGTGCAACAGATCCTGTAAAGTTTGTTGATATAGTTGTCAGGGGTAAGAGACAATTGATCTTTTAACCAAACATTTTTTACAGTTTAGATTCCTTGCATCAAAGATAAGAGTAGAACAAGTGGACAGTTTAGTGTAAAATATCTCTATCTACAATGTATTACAGATTTGCCTTCCAGTCCCATCCTTACTGTCTCAGGTGAGGTGAAGGAAGGGACCCCTGTCAGTTTGAACTGCTCTGCTGTCGCTACCTGTCCTGAACACCCCCCTGAGCTGACATGGACTCTCCTAACGCAGTTCACACCTGAGAACCAACTGCAGGAGAATCCAGACCAAACCAAATCAGTTCTCTCCACGTTGACCTTCACTCCATCATATCTTCATCATGAGAAGAACATCACTTGTACTGCAGTCTACCCAGTGGGGGCAAGCAACAAGACAGCTGCACATAACATGTTGCTTAATGTTTCATGTAAGATTTAATCACAGGTTCCTGTAGAATAGATCATTCTATCATGTTTTCACTGATAATTGTAATAGAGTGGTTTTGATGAGACTATTCAATATACCATATCCAGATACATTCTAAATGAACCCCTCTCCCTCAGTCTCTCCTAAGGACACCTCGGCCTCCATCAGTCCAGCTGATCCAGTATTAATGGGCAGCTGTGTTAATCTGACCTGCAGCAGTACAGCCAACCCTCCTGTGACAAACTTCACCTGGTTCAAGATCAGTGGGGGTAAACCAACACAGGTAGCATCTGGACAGAGTTACACCCTCAATGTGACTGTTGGTGTTGGAGGACTGTACTACTGTGAAGCAAGAAATAGTCACGGCTGTGGGAAGTCAAAGGAAGTGCAGCTGGCTATTCAAGGTAAAACGGGCACGTCGGGCACAATCTTAGGTTAGATATACAATATATACACAAAAGTATGTGGACACCCCTTCAAATGAGTGGATTCAGCTATTTAAGCTCCACATGTTGCTGACAGGTGTATAAAATCGAGCACACAGCCGTGCAATCTCCATAGGCGGCGGGGTATCCTAGTGGTTAGAGTGTTGGACTAGTAACTGAAAGTTTGCAAGTTCGAATCCCTGAGCTGACAAGGTACAAATCTGTCGTTCTTCCTCTGAACAAGGCAGTTAAACCCACTGTTCCTAGGCCGTCATTGAAAATAAGAATTTGTTTTAAATAAAGGTAAAATAAAAAATAAAATAAATAGACAAACATTGGAAGTAGAATGGCAACATTCACTACCGAGTTCCAAACTGCCTTTGGAAGCAACGGCAGCACAATAACTGTTAGTTGAGAGCTTCATGAAATGGGTTTCCATGGCCGAACAGCCTAAGATCACCATGTGCAAAGACAAGAATCCGCTGCAGTGGTGTAAAGCTCACTGCCATTGGACTCTGGAGAAGTGGAAATCCGTTGTCTGGCGTGATGAATATACCCTTCACCATCTGGCAGTCCAGCGGACGAATCTGGGTTTTAACGGATTCCAGGAGAACACTACCTGCCCCAATGCATAGTGCCAACTGTGAAGATTGGTGGGTGAGGAATAATGGTCTGGGGCTGTTTTTCATGGTTTGGTCTAGTCCCCTTAGTTCCAGTGAAGGGAAATCTTAACGCTACAGCATACAATGACATTCTATATTCCTTATTAATGTCCATGATTTTGGAATGAGACGTTCGACGAGAAGGTTCGACTTTTGGTCATTTAGTGTACTTTAGAGATCTTTTTGTGAGAATTGACCATAATATGTTCTGTTTTTTCAGGGCAAGAAGAGCCTGTTAACTCAATGGAGTTTGGGATTGCAGCAGGAGCTCTGGGGGCCTTTTTGCTTATCAGCCTGATCAGTGTTTTTGGATGGTAAAAACTATTCCTGGCATCAATGCAAATCTCTTTATTAATGTTGTTTGTGATTTTGCCTGTGAAAACCCTATCAGTGCATTCAGAATACCTTTCTAAATGTCTTCCAGGAGGAGAAACTCTAGGCTTCACAATGGACTTGAAAGGAAGGGCAATCCACAGGGACAGGTGGGAATAAGGCTCAACTTTCAAAACCATCTACAAAGTGTATCTAAGGAAGTACTGAATAAATGCTGAAACTATTTAAAGCCATGAGGTTAATATCATTTCAGAGGAAGTTTAGGGGGAGATGACCACCCCGAAAGCAATGCCACATCCTGTAAGAACATGGAATGATAACAGAATAGCTGTTGGACATTAACAGCGTTTACTGGCAAAATGTTACTCTTTACACCTGTCAGTTGAATTGACATTTTCATTGACATCCCCTCAGTATGTGTTGTGTAACCTGCTGACCTTTTACACATGACTGAGCTTAGAGCTTTACTCCTGTTCCCCTCTCTGTGTTCTCTCCACAGAACTCCCCGGTTGGGACAGTGTGTGCTAACCAGGCCACAGCCGGAGAGGAACCAGAAGAACCTGCAGAAGACCAGCCTGAAGAGATCCACTACGGTGACATAGACTTCTCCAAACTACGGACCAAAGAGACGCCAGCTGCAGCCCAGGACAGGGTCCAGGGACAGGAGAGTGAGTACGCTGAAGTCAATGTGACCGTGAGAAGGGCCCAGGAACCACCACTTAACTACCTAGATGGGCTTTATGCACAAGTGAATAAAAGAGGTGCATGCTAAGTATTTTCACATTGGGTATTAAGTGTTTATGTACAGTATTGTCATTGTGTGTTCGTTTTCTATTGGTCATTTTGTTACATTTATAATTGTGTTCTCTTTGATTATCTGTATATTTGTAGAATTTGCTGGGATGAAAAGTGTTTAACTGTTACTATAGTGGTGATACAATGATGTAGGCTACTCTTTATTTAAGACCATTTATTTTGAGTGTTGAGTTCACAGAGCATCTGTTTAACTAGCTTACTGAAGGCAGTTTAAGACCATATAAAGTCAATGATGACTGAGGAGAGAAGACACTGTTAGTTGGAGAGACAGTGGTCTGATACAAGACAGGAAGTTGGTGAAGTAAGTCTACATGACGGCAGAATGGTGTTAACATCTACTAGTCAGTGTTTCTCTGCATCTTTTGTGCAGTTACCAGAATAACAATATTATCTATTTTCAGTTTATATCTATTTACAAGTTATCATGCCAGTTTTTATGTTAAGTGTTAAGGTTGTTTATTAATTGCACTGTAATAAAAACCTTTACATTCAATATCTTGTGGTCTTATTGGTCCAACATTTTACATATCTCATTAAAATGGATTACATTTAGATGTTGTATCACTTTGCCTACACACAATTCCCCATAATTTGGAATGATGTTTTTAGAAAAAAATTAAAAAGCTGAAATGTGTCAATAAGTATTCAACCCCTTTATCATGGCAAGCCTAAATAATTTCAGGAGTAAATATTTGCTCAACAAGTCACATAATGAGTTGCATAGACTCACTCTGTGCGCAATACTAGTGTTGAACATGATTTTTTAGTGACTACCTCATCTCTGTACCCCACACATACAGATAATTGTAAGGTCCCTCAGTCAAGCATCAAATTTCAAACAGATTCAACCACAAAGACCAGGGAGCTTTTCCAATGCCTCACAAAGAAGGGCACCTGTTGGTAGATGGGTAAAAAGAAAACAAATCTGATATTGAATAGACCTTTGAGAATTGTGAAGTTATTTATTACATTTTGGATGGTGTATCAATACACCAAGTCACTTCAAAGATACAGGTGTCCTTCCTAACTCAGTTGCCGGCGAGCAAAGAAACCATTCGGGGATTTTATAAGACCAAACTGCAAAACAATTTGGGAAATGGCCTAATACAAAGTGTTATGCTTGTGGAAAATCCAACACGTCACTGAGTTCCACTCTTCATATTTTCAAGTATGGTGATGGCTGCACCATGCTTGAAAGTTTATTAGGACAAAATGAAACAGAATAGAGCTACGCACAAAAAATCTCCAGAAGGAAACCTGGTTCTCTGCTTTCCAAAAGACACTGGGAGACAAATTCACCTTTCAGCTGGACAATAACTTAAAGGCCAAATATACAGTGGGGTTGTTAACCAAGATGACATTGAATGTCTGAGTGTCCTAGTTACACTTTTGACTTATACCGGCTTGAAAATCTATGTCAAGACTTGAAAATGGCTGACTAGCAGTGATAAACAATCAACTTGACAGAGCTTGAAGAATTTTGAAAATAATGTGCAACTATTGTACAATCCAGATGTGCAAAGATCTTAGAGGCTTACCCAGAAAGACTCACAGCTATAATCGCTGCCAAAGGTGTTGGTAACGTGTATTGATTATGGGGTGTGAATACTTTAATCAATTTGATATTTTTGTATTTCATTTTCAATAAATCTGCAAACATTTCTAAAATAATATTTTCACTTTGTTATGATAGGGTTTGAATGCTTTCTGAAAGCACTGTGTACATCATTGCAAGATGTCAGTAAGCTGTTGCAAAACATTGGTTCTGATCACATATCCATTGACAGAGAGTGGTAGCCTGAACTGCATGCAGACACGTAGTTCATTCTGCTCCCACCTGCTGTGTAAAGTACGCCCTCAGCTCCTGGGTCTCCTTCTCCCAGAAGGCCTTGGGCAGTTCGAAGAGGGTTTTGTCTAAGGGCAACTTGGACACTCCCTCCTGTAGCACCTGGTACACTCTTTTCACATCACTTTGTCGTGGAAAAAATGATCTTCAAAATATAATAATAATAATAACACATTTTATTTAAGGCGCCTTTCTCGACACTCAAGGACACCGTACAGGGAAACATAAGACATTCAAAAGCATAGAACAGCATTAAAAACAACAAAAGAAGCAGAGCAATTGACGTCAAGTGAGATATGCAGTTTTAAAACAGGTGTGTTTTGAGTTGTGATTTGAAATGCGAAAATGAATCGATGTTTCTGAGTTGGGATGGTAATGAGTTCCAGAGACGGGGAGCAGAGCGGCTGAATGCACTGCTCCCCATAGTGGTGAGACGGGCGGGGGGGACAGACAGGTGTATGGAGGAAGAGGATCTAAGGGAGCGGGTGGAAGTTGGACCCTGGAGGAGATCAGACAAATAAGGGGGGGCGAGTTTATGGATGGACTTGAATGTTAACAGAAGGACTTTGAATTGGATACGGAACTGGACCGGGAGCCAGTGAAGCTGTTGGAGAACAGGAGTGATGTGATGAATGGAGGGGGTTCGAGTAAAGATGCGGGCAGCTGAATTCTGGACCAGTTGAAGTTTATGGAGGGATTTATGAGGGAGGCCAAAAAGGAGAGAGTTGCAGTAGTCCAAACGGGAAGTGACGAGACTGTGGACAAGGACGGCGGCATTATGGGGGGTAAGGGAGGGACGGAGTCAATTGATGTTTCGTAGATGGAAATAGGCAGACCGTGTAATGTTATTAATGTGCGATTGAAAAGATAATGTGCTGTCAAGGATGACACCCAGACTCTTAACCTGTGGGGAGGGTGAAATGGAGGAGTTATCAATATTAAGAGAAAAACTGTCGGTTTTGGATAAAGTAGATTTAGTGCCAATAAGGAGAACCTCAGTTTTATTACTGTTTAATTTGAGGAAGTTTTGGGAAAACCAGGTCTTTATTTCCGAGATGCAGTCAGTAAGGGAGGTGGGCGGGAGAGTGGACGAGGGTTTGGTCGAAAAGTAGAGCTGGGTGTCATCAGCATAACAGTGGAATTGAATATTGAATTTGCGGAAGATATTGCCCAGGGGCAGGAGATAAATGATGAAAAGTAGGGGCCCCAGGACAGAGCCCTGGGGCACACCAGAAGTGACTGCGGAGGGACTGGATTTAAAAGATTTAAGTTGAATGAACTGAGTGCGGCCAGAGAGATAAGATGTGAGTCCAGAGTCAGCTGCCATAAGGAGGTCATTGGTGATTTTGATAAGTGCTGTTTCAGTGCTATGAAGTGGACGGAAACCGGACTGTAACTGTTCATACAAGTTATTGTGGGATAGATGAGAATGGAGTTGAGAGGAAACTGTTTTTTCAAGAATTTTGGAAATGAATGGTAAATTGGATACAGGACGGAAGTTGTTGAAGTCGGAGGGATCCGCACCAATTTTTTTCAAAATTGGGGTAATATCAGCAGTTTTGAAAGATGTAGGAACACAGTTCCAGTAGTGAGAGAGGAGTGGATGATAGCAGAAATGAGGGGAACCAGGGAGGAAAGGCAGGCTTTAACAAGTTGTGTGGGAAAGGGGTCAAGTTGACAAGTGGAAGGCTTGGATTTCCTGATAAGTTCTGTGATTTATGAAATAGCGGGTAGCTGGAAGGAAGAAAATGAATGTGTGGATGGGTGAAAGTCGACTGAGATGCTGAGGTGAGGGATAGATCCAAGGTGCTGGTGGATGTTTTTGATTTTTTCAGTAAAAAATGACATAATGGAGTTGCAGAAGGAGGTTGTATACAAGTGAGGGGGGAGAAAGTTCTGGGGTTGGGTGATATTGTTAAGTAGGGAAAACAGTGACTTGGAGTTTCACTCATATGACACTCATACAAGAAACTTGTGAATTCAATAAGACTTTTAATTCAGAGTAATTAAAAGTCGAGCTGACCCGGGAAACAGCTAGCTCTGACTGAACTCCAGTTCAGCTTATATAGTGTTACCATAGGCAGCCTCTGACATGTGTTTTCACTCAAAAGTGGAGCGTGTGGTACGAGGCCTACGTGCATTACGTGCAGGTTTTTCAGCTGAGGCAACCCTTGACATATGTTTCTGCTTAAAAGGTGTGCTATGCATTCTGTTCAGAAATGAGAAAATGAAACAATGTCATTAAAATATCTCCAATAACTTTAATAAGAAGTGCTTTTGGTAGGACTATTGAACGGCCCCAGATAGTATATGATAGCAACGTGTTGAATAGTAAGAAATGAGTTCTAATACAATAACATTTTCTGTAAGCTTCATGACAACATTTAGAATAGCATTATAAAACTGTAAATATGTATCTCCACACCATGGCAAAATGGGTTGAAAGGCTCTCGGCAGTTAGGCAAAATGGTTTGAAATGCAGTAATGGGGGGGGGGGGAGAATTTTCACTAACTGTAACCCGTAACCGTAATTCTCCTAACCTGCTGCATAAATTCTCCTAGCCCAATACGAAAAAGTCAATTCCCTATAGAAGTGGTGTGAAAATGTTGAATCCACCCCACCAGGGTCTTCTTTGCAAATAGACTTCAAAAAGGAAGTGAAGCAAGAAAAAGAGGAAGTTATTGCAGGAGAAGTTGAGTAGTGTGGTCAGATGCAATTACAGTTACTAAGTTTCATACCAAGTCTGTTTTTCATGTTGAAAAATTGACGTGACAACTATATGTTATGTATTGAACTCAAATGTAACATTCTTTTTTTGTCTTGAGTAAAATTAATTGGGGATTTTGGTTTATGATTGGCTAGATGAATAAAAAAATCCCCCAGACATTCCAATTGAAGCCTGGGAGATAGAGGAGAGAGGGAGATGGTTATACTGCAGAAAGTTTCCTTTGCTGCATTTATTGATGTATCAGGGAAAACTTAGCAATTTGGAGGCCTGTTTCAAAATGCTGTTGACTTGTCCTTCCCCCAATAAGGGACATTTACCCTCCTCCATACATAATAGCAGTTTATGATGATTATCCCACAATTGAAAAGCTATTTTTGTTTAACTGTTTCATTTCTGGCACTAATGCAATTTATAGGCTGTATAAAGCTGTTCAATCAGTGGCTAACACACACTTTACATTAAACATCAATCGGTGGGCAGCTGGGGTCGATTTAATTTTATTCTGGTGAAACATGGCGAAGGCCAATTCTGCAATATTTCAAGTGACATTAACTAATTGTTCTGGAGTAGAAGGTTCATTAGAAATGACAGTGTTCTTAGAACAAATATTTGCATACAGTGTTTTCACAACTGATAATTAAACCCAGCACATAGACTATTCAACATCAGTTAAATACTGTAGTATTCTTTAAAAATAATTTATCATACACTTATTAGGAAGTACGTCACTGATGAGATGAGATGTGCCACATGAATTTCATCACTTTAGTTTGTCAGACCTCACTATGGGTGTGACAATCTCTACTGTAGACAGTTTACGCTACAGTCTAAGGCAAGTATCTTCACTATATCTTCTGTTAATTTGAATGTTCAAAATAAATTAAAGAAAATGAATTACGAGTAATGAGATTCAATATGTTCTAAAGTACTGCTGTTTGTTCATGTATTATCTTCACAACTGAAAGACAGTGTATTTGATTTGGGGATGGTTCAATGCAATGTGTTGTGTGAGTTATGCTACTGTAACGATCTTCAGTGACGGACCAAGGCGCAGCGTGCCGGGTTGAGTTAAACATAATTTATTTGTCAACTCACTCAAACAAAAACAAACGAAGATCAAGTGGTGTAGCACCAACGGCACATACACAATAACAGAGTCAACTTCCCACAAGGAAAGGAGGGGAAAAAGGGCTACTAAAGTATGGCTCCCAATCAGAGACAACGATGGACAGCTGTCCCTGATTGAGAGCCCTACCCGGCCAACAGCAAAGAAATACAAAAACTATAACATAGAATGCCCACCCCAAATCACACCCTGACCAAACCAAAAAGAGACATAAACAGGCTCCTACCGGTCAGGGCGTGACAGTACCCCCCGCCAAAGGTGCAGACTCCGGCCGCAAAACCTGACCCTATTGGGGAGGGTCTGGGTGGGCATCTATCCGCGGTGGCGGCTCTGGTGCGGGACGTAGACCCCGCACCACCTCTGGCTCCCTCGTTGCGGGGCCCCGGACTGGGCACCCTACCCGGCCAACAGCAAAGAAATACAAAAACTATAACATAGAATGCCCACCCCAAATCACACCCTGACCAAACCAAAAAGAGACATAAACAGGCTCCTACCGGTCAGGGCGTGACAGCTACTCTACCAGTAAGTGTATGTATGTACTGTTTCAGGTGATCAGTCGTGTGTGAGTTCTCACATGGCTTGTCCAGAGAACATGTTTTTTCTCATGGGCCTCTTTATGTCAGGTGAGTCTTATACACAACAACAACTAGTTATGAATCAGACAGAGAAATAAGCACAAGTGATGATATTTCTATGGTATGAGCTAAATTCCCATCTGTCTCAATGTGTGGAAGAGAGTACAGTTGACTCCTGATCAGTATAGTTTAATAGTCTGGATTGAAACATTCTGTGCTCCAGATATGTGCATGATCCAGTTTAGGGCATGGAGTCGTGACATCAGGAATCAACTGTATATTGAAATTAGTTCATATTTTTTGTTGCAGAGGGAGAGATTGACTGTACTGAAAAGATCACAAAACCTCCCTGATGTTGTCCTTTATGTTGCAGGTGTTTTGGTCAACGATATTTGATCGCCACAATGCCAGAAAGACTGGATGTACTGACTGGCTCCTGTATGCAAATCCCATGTTCATTTGATATTCCTCACCAAAATAAGTATACATTTAACAGCACAATACTAACCTCTGGAGTGTGGATTAAAGAAAACCCATACTTTGGTGAACGTCCGGACAATGTGGTATTTAACAGTAGTAAGATGGTCAACAGATATCAAGGGAAGATAACTGGAAACATGTCCCAGAAGAACTGCACAACAGTCTTCTTCAATGTAACCACCAGTTACACTAATATATACTTCTTCAGGATTGAGAGTCAACCATTCCGTGGAACAGACACTGGAAAGTTTGTTGATATAGTTGTCAGGGGTAAGAGACAATTAAACTTGTAACCAACTATTTTTTCCAGTTTAGATTACTTTTGTCAAAGATTAGAGTAGAACAGGTGGACAGTTTACCTATTAGTGTAAAATATCTATATCTACAATGTATTACAGATTTGCCTTCCAGTCCCATCCTTACTGTCTCAAGTGAGGTGAAAGAAGGGACCCTGTCAGCATCAACTGCTCTGCTGTTGCTCCCTGTCCTGAACACCCCCCTGAGCTGACATGGACTCTCCCAACACAGTTTACACCTGAGAACCAATTGCAGAAGAATCCAGACCAAACCAAATCAGTTCTCTCCACGGTGACCTTCACTCCATCATACCTTCATCATGAGAAGAACATCACTCAGTACTGCAGTCTACCCAGTAGGGGCAATCAACAAGACAGCTGAACATAACATGATGCTTAATGTTTCATGTAAGATTTAATCACAGGTTCCTGTAGAATAGATCATTCTATCATGTTTTCACTGATGATTGTCATAGAGTGGTTTTGATGAGACTATTCAATATACCATATCCAGATACATTCTAAATGAACCCCTCTCCCTCAGTCCCTCCTAAGGACACCTCGGCCTCCATCAGTCCAACTGATCCAGTATTAATGGGCAGCTGTGTTAATCTGACCTGCAGCAGTACAGCCAACCCTCCCGTGACAAACTTCACCTGGTTCAAGATCAGTGGGGGTAAACCAACACAGGTGGCATCAGGACAGAGTTACACCCTCAATGTGACTGTTGGTGATGGAGGACTGTACTACTGTGAAGCAAGAAATAATCACGGCTGTGGGAAGTCAAAGGAAGTGCAGCTGGCTATTAAAGGTAGAAGCATTGGCACATTCAATATGGCACAACATTCAGAATAATATACAGTGGGGCAAAAAAGTATTTAGTCAGCCACCAATTGTGCAAGTTCTCCAACTTAAAAAGATGAGAGGCCTGTAATTTTCATCATAGGTACACTTCAACTATGACAGACAAAATGAGGAAAAACAATCCAGAAAATCACATTGTAGGATTTTTAATTTATTTATTTGCAAATTATGGTGGAAAATAAGTATTTGGTCAATAACAAAAGTTTATCTCAATACTTTGTTATATACCCTTTGTTGGCAATGACAGAGGTCAAACGTTTTCTGTAAGTCTTCACAAGGTTTTCACACACTGTTGCTGGTATTTTGGCCCATTCCTCCATGCAG
>QNTS01007069.1:14640-31840 GCA_003317085.1 Hucho hucho
TCCTAAGTGTCCAACGAAGACAATCCATGGTTCTTTTGTTAGAAAAAGTCATGTATTATATCCATAAATCTCCATTTGGTTCACGCGTCATAGTCAGAAACGACAGCCTCCACTAGTCCATTGAAACGTGGCGCGAACTCGTTCATCTTATACCTATAAACTTGTCCAAGAACATTCAAACATAGTTTTAAATGTATCCTTAGGAACACTTTTACGTATATTTACTATAATAAATCAACCGGAATATAAACTGAGCTCTACAGACCGAGGGAAACACAGTGCGCGCTTGGCGAGAGCGCGTGCCCAGTCCTACAGAGTTCCAAAGAGGCACTTCCTGATTCTCTCTTCTTCTCTGTTCTAACTCATCTGAACAGCATGAAACCACTTTCTAGAGACAAAGGACATCCAGAGGAAGCGATAGGTACTGCATTCATATGCCCTTTTATGGGCATTTTCATGAGGGAGGGGTTCCAAATGAGGCACTCTGTGAAAACCACTTTCTCCAGGACAGAAATTCCTCGGGGTTTTGCCTGCCATATCCGTTCTGTTTTACTCACAGACAAATGGTTAACAGTTTTACAAAATTCAGAGTGTTTCCTATCCAATGGTACCAAATATGTGCATATCCTATTTTCTGGGCCTGAATGGGAGGCATTTTACTTTGGGCACGCCAGGCTCTCCAAAACGGTCAAGTTGTGCAGTGATCCCTAAGAAGTTAATTCCATTATTTTACTTTTAGGTTGTGTGTATTGTTGTGAATTGTTAGATATTACTGCACCGTGGGAGCTAAAAACACAACCATTTTGCTACACCCGCAATAACATCTGCTAAACATGTGAATGTAATTTGAACAGCCATGTTTAGGAAATGTTTTATTTTACCACATATAACCTTGAGTATGTACATTTCAGCTCAGGCTTACTTGGAATTATATACATGGCTAAAGGTATTACCATCTCATTGATTGATGCTCTACTCAATATTACTTGGCCTCTCACTGTGAATGCTATAGTAAGCCATCATGCTCTGTAGTCCTCTAGTCTTGAGTCTTTGGTGCTTGAGAGTCAACGGATATCCGCTCTCTGCACACAATGGAATTATGGGGGCAGCTAAATCTCTCTCGGTCATCAATATCTTCTTATCTATGGTCCATCTACATATCGCTGGAGAATGTGATTAAATATCCTCTGATTCATGCCTTCGATTCTATTGATCTCCTTATATCAACCCTTTAGTCTTTCCCAATCTTATACAGTATATTAAGCCTCTTGTGGCTTTTCAACTTTATTTCTAGACACACACACAGACTAACTCACACACTAGCACACACACACACACTTATCCCGTCCACACACCACACCCTTCTATATTGTCACTGCGGCAGCGACCCAGACTGCTACTTTGCAGGGAAATTTAGAGCAATAACAGCGCATGAGCTATTCCAGGACGGTGGCGGTGGTGGCAGTGGAGGGGAAAGATTTATCTGCTATTCCAGGATGGTGGTGGTGGTGGTGGTGGTGGTGTTGGTGGTGGCGGCGGTGCATGGTAAAGATTTATCTGTGCGTCTGAAATTTCATTTGGGGAAGGAATAATAAGGCATAGGAAATTAAAGTTAATCACGGGCCGCTCTCTCCCTGACACGGCCTTTGTGGAGGAAGCCTGTTTTATTTAGCCCGGCTTTTCTCTTTTTTTCACCCTTAAACGCTTCATAAATCAGGAACAAGGCTCACGTTCTGACTGTTGTTGTCCCCTAGAACCAAATAAAAAAATTTAATTGGAGTTTGAACCGGGCTAGAGACCCGCATCAAAAATGCAAATAAAATACATTTCCCCATATAAACTGGCTATGGCTGATCTAAAGAGGAAAGTAGAAGAGGAGAGGAAAGGACAAGAGAGATAGGAAGTAGATGAAAAGAGAGGAAAGGACAAGAGAGACAGGAAGTAGATGAAAAGAGAGGTGTTAAGATATAAGGGTATGGAGCGAAAGAGTTTGAGAAATAATTAGGAAAAGAGTTTAAATTAAAAGAGAAATATCACAAAGGTACCACACAGTTGTGTCGATCCCTCTAATAATTTATAGCGGGAAATACAGTGCCTTGCAAAAGTATTCATCCCCCTTGGTGTTTTTCCTGTTTTGTTGCATTACAACCTGTAATTGAAATAGATTTTGGGGGGGATTTCATGTAATAGACATACACAAAATAGTCCATATTGGTGAAGTGAAATTAAAAAAGATTCTTGTTTAAATAAATTCAACAAAAAAACGGAAGTGGTACGTGCATATCTATTCACCTCCTTTGCTTTGAAGCTCCTAAATAAAATCTGGTGCGACCAATTACCTTCAGAAGTCACATAATTTGTTAAATTAAGTCCACCTGTGTGCAATCTAAGTGTCACATGATCTGTCACATGATCTCAGTATACACCTGTTCTGAAAGGCCCCAGAGTCTACAACACCACTAAGCAGGGGCACCACCAAGCAAGCGGCACCATGAAGACCAAGGAGCTCTCCAAACAGGTCAGGGTTGGGTTATAAAGTCAGGGACAAAGTTGTGGAGAAGAACAGATCTGGGGTTATAAAAAAATATCCAAAACTTTGAACATCCCACGGAGCACCATTAAATCCATGTTAACAAATTGAAATAATATGGCACCACAACAAACCTGCCAAGAGAGGGCCGCCCACCAAAACTCACGGACCAGGCAAGGATGGCATTAATAAGATATGCAACAAAGAGGCCAAAGATAACCCTGAATGAGCTGCAAAGCTCCACAGCGGAGATTGGAGTATTTGTCCATGGGACCACTTTAAGCTGTACACTCCACAGAGCTGGGCTTTACGGAAGAGTGGACAGAAAAAAGCCATTGCTTGAAGAAAGAAAGATGCAAACACGTTTGGTGTTTGCCAAAAGGCATGTGGGAGACTCTTCAAACATATGGAAGAAGGTACTCTGGTTAGATGAGACTAAAATTGAGCTTTTTGGCCCTCAAGGAAAATGTCTGGAGCAAACCCAACATCTCGCATCACCCCGAGAACACCATCCCTACAAGGAAGCATGGGGGTTGCAGCATCATGCTGTGGGGATGTTTTTCATCGTCAGGGACTGGGAAACTGGTCAGATTTGAAGGAATTGTGGATGACGCTAAATACAGGGAAATTCTTGAGGGAAAACTGTTTCAGACTTCCAGAGATTTGAGACTGGGATGGAGGTTCACCTTCCAGACGGAAAATGACCCTAAGCATACTGCTAAAGCAACACTTGAGTGGTTTAAGGGGAAACATTTAAATGTCTTGGAGTGACCTAGTCAAAACCCAGACCTCAATCCAATTGAGAATCTGTGGTATGACTTAAAGATTGCTGTACACCAGCGGAACCCATCCAACTTGAAGGAGCTGGAGCAGTTTTGCCTTGAAGAATGGTCAAACATCCCAGTGCCAAGCTTATAGAGACATACCCCAAGAGACTTGCAGACGTAATTGCTGCAAAAGGTGGCTCTACAAAGTATTGACTTTGGAGGGGTGAATAGTTATGCACGCTCAAGTTTTCAGTTTTTTTGTGTTATTTCTTGTTTGTTTCACAATAAAAAATATTTTGCATCTTCAAAGTGGTAGGCATGTTGTGTAAATCAAATGATACAAACCCACCCAAAAATAATTTTATTCCAGGTTTTAAGGCAACAAAATTGGAAAAATGACAAGGGGGGTGAATACTTTCGCAAGCCACTGTATATCCGCGGTCTAAACGAGCTTGGGCGGTAAATTTGAGGTGAGAGGCCTCAGGATATCTACCCTTTCTTCTGCAACTATAAAACCACCAAAAAAAGGCACGTCAACTGAATGAATGGATGCATGTTTAATCTCAGGCCCCATTATTGCTCTACGGCTTTTATTCTGTGAAGCTGAAGTGTTACAGATTTTGGGATAGAAATGTAAAGGTAATTTCCCTATTGAGCCGACATATGCAGCATTTACCGTGAATGCGGTCTCTGCTAAAGCGAGAACATTATCTTGACATTTCAATCACGCTGTTAATTAAGCTGAACTTCGGCCATGCGGATTGAATAGGGCATCTAGTCTACATGAAGGGTGGACGCCACACGTTGTTTACTACTTTGACACAGTAACCCTACAGTAGCTTTTACAGGCTGGCTTCATGGTTATTTTAATGCTAATAGGTAAAACCGATATTGTTTCATTAAAAGCTGGTGGGTTTTATTTGGGCAGGAGTTATCATGTGCTAAGGTACTGTAGTTATAAACTCAGCAAAAAAAGAAATGTCCTCTCACTGTCAACTGCGTTTATTTTCAGAAAACTTAACATGTGTAAATATTTGTATGAACATTACAAGATTCAACAACTGAGACATAAACTGAACAAGTTCCACAGACATGTGACTAACAGAAATGGAATAATGTGTCCCTGAACAAAAGGGGGGGGGGTCAAAATCAAAACTAACAGTCAGTATCTGGTGTGGCCACTAGCTGCATTAAATACTGCAGTGCATCTCCTCCTCATGGACTGCACCAGATTTGCCAGTTCTTGCTGTGAGATGTTACCCCACTCTTCCACCAAGGCACCTGCAAGTTCCAGACATTTCTGGGGGAATGGCCCTCTCCCTCCGATCCAACAGGTCCCAGACGTGCTCAATGGGATTGAGATCGAGGCTCTTCGCTGGCCATGGCAGAACACTGACATTCCTGTCTTGCAGAAAATCATGCACAGAACGAGCAGTATGGCTGTTGGCATTGCCATGCTGGAGGGTCATGTCAGGATGAGCCTGCAGGAAGGGTACCACATGAGGGAGGAGGATGTCTTCCCTGTAACAGACAGCGTTGAGATTGCCTGCAATGACAACAAGCTCAGTCCAATGATGCTGTAACACACCACTCCAGACCATGACGGACCCTCCACCTCCAAACCGATCCAGCTCCAGAGTACAGGCCTCGGTCCTTCTACGATTAACGCGAATCTGACCATCACCCCTGGTGAGACAAAACCACGACTTGTCAGTGAAGAGCACTTTTTGCCAGTCCTGTCTGGTCCAGCGACGGTGGGTTTTTTTGCCCATAGGCGACGTTGTTGCCGGTGATGTCTGGTGAGGACCTGCCTTACAACAGGCCTACAAGCCCTCAGTCCAGCCTCTCCCAGCCTTTTGCGGACAGTTTGAGCACTGATGGAGGAATTGTGCGTTCCTGGTGTAACTCGGGCAGTTGTTGTTGCCATCCTGTACCTGTCCCGCAGGTGTGATGTTTGGATGTACCGATCCTGTGCAGGTGTTGTTACACATGGTCTGCCACTGCGAGGACGATCAGCTGTCCGTCCTGTCTCCCTGTAGCGCTGTCTTAGGCGTCTCACAGTACGGACATTGCAATTTATTGCCCTGGCCACATCTGCAGTCCTCATGCCTCCTTGCAGCATGCCTAAGGCACGTTTATGCAGATGAGCAGGGACCCTGGGCATCTTTCTTTTGGTGTTTTTCAGAGTCAGTAGAAAGCCCTGTTTACTGTCCTAAGTTTTTCATAACTGTGACCTTAATTGCCTACTGTCTGTAAGCTGTTAGTGTCTTAATGACTGTTCCACAGGTGCAAGTTCATTAATTGTTTATGGTTCATTGAACAAGCATGGGAAACAATGTTTAAACCCTTTTCAATAAAGATCTGTGAAGATTTTTGGATTTTTATGAATTATCTTTGAAAGACAGGGTCCTGAAAATGGGACGTTTCTTTTTTTGATGAGTTTACTAGCAGCTAGTGCCAAGAGTGTAGTCAGAAACACCAAATCAACCAATGAGTTGTGTTGTCAGAAACACCAAGTCAACCAATGAATTGTGTTGTCAGAAACACCAAGTCAACCAATGAGTTGTGTTGTCAGAAACATCAAGTCAACCAATGAGTTGTGTTGTCAGAAACACAAAATCAACCAATGAGTTGTGTTAGAAACACCAAGTCAACCAATGAGTTGTGTTGTCAGAAACACCAAGTCAACCAATGAGTTGTGTTGTCAGAAACACCAAATCAACCAATGAGTTGTGTTGTCAGAAACACCAAGTCAACCAATTAGTTAAGCCTTCACATTTCCTATAAAGAATACAGCTGTTGTACCCCCCTCAGCAAGTCACTTAGCCTGAATTGCCTGTGTAAATATCCTATGGGATAAATGGATATTGTCTTAAGGCGACGAGCTCGCAAAGTATAGGGACCTGAAGGAAATACCTACCAAGAGCTATTGCCTTTATTTCCTGGATAATGAGCAGTGTTGTAATGAGATGTCTGGGACGCCGATGCCTTTTTCTCTGTGTTGCATATAGCTTCCATTAGGTATCCAAGAGCTCATTGCCGACCGTGTCCTTATCACCTTAGAGCATACGCCTGTTCAAACACCTTGAGAGCAGAAGAGGTGATACAGATTGCTTTGCAATGATGTGATTACAAAAAGCAAATGGTGTGGTCTGTGTTTACCCTGTGGTTATATCCACTTATTTTCTTATTTTCTCATCTGGCCTATCGGCTTCATCGCTTTGTCTGCCATCTCCGCTTTCTGAAATAAAATGTTCTGTCTGTCTGTTTCTTTATCTTTCCAATACATCCATCCAATCCGCAATGTATCCAATCCACAATGTATCCAATCCACAATGTATCCAATCCACAATCTATCCCTCCACAATGTATCCCTCCACAATGTATCCCTCCGCAATGTATCCAATCCACAATGTATCCCTCCGCATTGTATCCAATCCACAATGTATCCCTCCGCAATGTATCCAATCCACAATGTATCCCTCCGCTATGTATCCAATCCACAATGTATCCCTCCGCAATGTATCCCTCCACATTGTATCCCTCCACAATGTATCCCTCCACAATGTATCCCTCCGCAATGTATCCCTCCGCAATGTATCCCTCCGCAATGTATACAATCCACAATGTATCATATCCACATTGTATCCCTCCGCAATGTATCCCTCCACATTGTATCCCTCCACAATGTATCCAATCCGCAATGTATCCAATCCACAATCTATCCAATCCACAATGTATCCCTCCACAATGTTTCCCTCCACATTGTATCCCTCCACAATGTATCCAATCCACAATGTATCCCTCCACAATGTATCCCTCCACAATGTATCCCATCCACAATGTATCCAATCCGCAATGTATCCAATCCACAATCTATCCCTCCGCAATGTATCCCATCCACAATGTATCCAATCCGCAATGTATCCAATCCACAATGTATCCCTCCGCAATGTATCAATCCACATTGTATCCAATCTGCAATGTATCCAATCCACAATGTATCCCTCCACAATGTATCCCGCTGCAATGTATCTCTCCGCAATGTATCCAATCCGTAATGTATCTCTCCGCAATGTGTCCCGCCGCAATGTATCCCGCCGCAATGTATCCCTCCACAATGTATCCCTCCACAATGTATCCCTCCACATGTTCTTCACATGTTAACTCTGATCCCCATTTCATCTTAATCCTTCCTCACTCTTTTCCCCATGTTGCCCCGGAGCCAAAGCGTTCAATCGATGTGCTTCTCCGACCACCAGCATGGAGAAGAGAGGCCTGTGGGCCAGCGTGAGTTAACGCAGAGATAACATGCCACCCAAAGTGACACTGCGATGACAAACCCTCGGCGGATGCACTTAAGGGAGGGCGCCGCTGGGGTGGTAAGGGGGGATGGTGGTGGTTAACGAGGCCTCTGCATCAAGTTTCCCCTCAAACAGATATGAACATGCAGATGACCCGAGCATACCACCGCTGTCAGCATCCATCCGTCAGCCGACCAGGCCGACGCCACACGCACAGGGATCCGCTGACTAAATGTAATTTATTGTCCAGTAAACATGGCAGCCTCATGTGCGACTGGAGCCCTGGCAGAGGATAAATGGGATGGGTGAGGAGATGGAGAGAGGAGGGGTGTAGGGGGGGATGAGAGGGGGGGAAAGGTTGGAGAAATTAGGTTGTGGGGATCTCTGTCTCACACATTAGCAGAGATCGCAAAGACCCAACCCTCAGACCTGGGGTTATGCAAAGTGGCTGCCTGAGGTTGGGCAGGGGCTAAATTCATTTTATTCCCTCATTGCTTTTCATTTCGTCATCTCCACTGGTTGTTTGCTCAATACCCTGGATGTTTGTTTGCTGTCACATTTGATTCTCTGAAATCTCCTGAGGAGAATCAGAGTGACAGGGAATCGTCACGATTTTACGGGCTGGACCGGACTGGCTTGGATGAGTGTTGCATGAATAGATGGATGGACTGGTAGACAAGTGCAGCGGAATGGCATTCCTTGCCTGCCTGTCTTGGAGACACCACCTGTGGCGTGTGTGTGCCTGAGACTGCAGGCGGCGGACAGTGTCTTGTTGCCATGGTGACGGCTGATTGCTTGTCCCCCCTGCAAGCACTAGTCAAGCTGCGGGTGTGTGTACACTAATTGTAGAAGTGTGTTTATGTGCGTGGGTTCATACTTGTGTTTGCAATTGTGTGTGAGAAGGAGAGAGGGAGGGAGAGGGAGAGGGAGAGGGAGAGGGAGAGAGGGAGGGAGGGAGAGAGAGAGTGTGCATATGGTTATAGGGAGCTGGGGGTCCTTTGATATGTAAATCAATGCATACATGACAGCCGGTTGTTACAGTGCCTTCAGAAAGTATTCACACCCCTTGACTTTTTTCCGCTTGTTGTGTATCTGTAACCTGTAAAAATTGCTTGTTTTCCATTTCATACGTTCAAAGCCCTCCCTTAGGCCTACTATAACGAAAGCTGGTTCAACAGCAATGCCTGTTTATTTTATCTTGACAATTTTATGATGTCATTACATTTTATATGTATTTATTGTTGTTGTTAAAAAAAAAAATGCTTGTTTTTTGTTTCATTTTATTACAACAAAACATTTTATTACACCATTTTGTTACAACCTTCCTGGTTATATGGTGACAACGTCTGTGGAACACTTGCAGTGCAACTTCTGGAGATACGATCTGATCTGTAAGATGGTTCTGATTATGTTCATACATGGGAGCAGTATATCTTTGTCCAGCTAATGTGAAAAGTTTGGATGTGCGTAAAACCCTCCATAGTCTGCGTCGTTTTAATATTATATGCCCACGGGTAGAAATGATGGTGCCTGTAAGTGTGACATAGCCTTGTTGTTGTTTTGTAGAATTAGAATGATTAGAATGTTTGTTCTCTTTTTAGGCCTCATCAATAATTTATTTAATCTTGCTTTTTGACTATGTTTGGCATGTCCATGCTCAGCCATAATGCAATTTACTGTAGGCCTAGCCCCTATATCAGAGTGAACGCTATTGAAGTCATGCAATTACTTAGAATTATGTGGACTGCAAATGGGTTCAAGTTAAAGTATTTAGCAAAGATAGGGCCACATTTTGATATTTCGTTTCTGTAAGCCATTTAACAAGCTATAACGGACTAACATTGAAATTGGAGATGATTCCAAGGCAACACATAATAAAAGCATCAATACACAACTTAAAGCAACCACAATTGTATTTACAAATGTTAGAATGTTTCTTCCACTTTGACATTACAGAGTATTTTGTGTAGATCGTTGAGAAAAAATTATGACATTTAAATCCATTGTAATCCCATTTTGTAAAACAATAGAATATGGAAAAAATCTAAGGGTGTGAATACTTTCTGAAGGCACTGTATGTGTGCTTGCATGTATAGTAACATTGTGTGTGTGTGTGTGGTTATACATACGTGTGTTTGTGTGAGTGTGTGTGTGTGATATCCCTGGGCTAGATTGTCAGTGAGCCTGGCTCAAACCCTGGTGCATCCATCATGACAGCTGTGTCAGTTTGTAGAGGTGTGCGGAGGGTCAATATTAAACATGCTGACGGGCTAATTTAGCTCCCCCTGGAGAGGAAAGGGAGGGATCTGGGAAAGAGAGAGAGGGAGGGAAGACTCACCTTATCCTCGTGTGGTGATGTAATGTCTTCTACCTCTTCTCGCTACATATTTATGACTCAATCACACACTCATAATGGAAACCAAGATCAAGCATTATCCTCTACTTAGCATTAGTCGCTAAAAAGCTGTTAAAGATGTTAGCCTTGAAAATGTAGCCATGAAATAATTTGAAAGGCGGGTCATGGCTCACATCAACACCATCATCCCAGACACACTGGACCCACTCCAATTCACATAGCACCCCATCAGATCCACAGATGACGCAATCTCTATTGCACTCCACACTGCCCTCTCCCACCTGGACAAGAGGAACACCTATGTGAGAATGCTGTTCATCGACTACAGCTCAGTGTTCAACACAATAGTGCCCTCCAAGCTCATCACTAAGCTCAGGACCCTGGGACTGAACACTTCCCTCTGCCACTGGATCCTGGTCTTCCTGATGCCCCCCCAGCTGGTGAGGGCACGCAACAACATATCTGCCAAGCTGACCCTCAACACGAAGGCCCCACAGGGGTGCGTGCTTAGTCCCTCTCCTGTACTCCCTGTACTCCTGTACTCCCCGCACACGACTCTAACACCATCATTTTGGGGCTCCCGAGTGGTGCACCGGTCTAAGGCACTGCATCTCAGTGCTAGAGGCGTCACTACAGACCCTGGTTTGATTCCAGGCTGTATCATAACCGGACGTGATTGGGAGGCCCATAAGGCGGTGCACAATTGGCCCAGTGTTGTCCGTGTTAGGGTTTGGCCAGGGTAGGCCGTCATTCTAAATAAGAATTTGACTTGCCTAGTTAAATAAAAATAATTTAAAAAATGTGTTTGCTGACGACGTGACAGTGGTGGGCCTGATCACGAACGACGATGAGACAACCTATAGGGCGGAGGTCAGTGGCCTGGCAGTATGGTGCCAGGAGAACAACGTCTCCCTCAACGTCACCAAGGCAAAGGAGCTGATTGTGGACAACAGGAAATGGAGGGCAGAGCACACCCCCATCCACATCGACAGTACTGTAGTGGAGTGGGTCGAGAGCTTAAAGTTCCTCTGTGTCCACATCATTAAGAAATGAACATGGTCCACATACACCAAGAAGCCAAGACAACGCCTCTTCCCCCTCAGAAGACTGAAAAGATTTGGCATAGGCCCTCAAATCCTCAAAAGGTTCTACAGCTGCACCATTGAGAGCATCTTGACTGGCTGCAACACCGCTTGGTATTGCAACTGCTTGGCATTCGACCACAAGCAGTACAGATTGTAGTTGCGTACGGCCCAGTAGATCACTGGGGCCGAGCTCCCTGCCATTGAGGACTTCTATACCAGGCGGTGTATAGAAAGGCCCTAAAGGGATAGGAAGGCCCTAAAAATTGTCAAAGACTCCAGCCACCCTATTCATAGACTGTTCTCTCTGCTACCGCACGGCAAGCAGTACCGATTCACCAAGTCTAGAACCAAAAGGACCCTGAACAGCTTCTACCCCCAAGCCCTAAGACTTTCTAAATATTTGACCAAATAGCTACCCGGAATATCTGCAGTGACCCACTCTTTTAACTCATCACATACACTGCTGCTATTGTTTATTTTCTATCATGTTGCTTAGTCCCTTTACCCTTACCTATATGTCCATATCTACATCAATGACCTCGTACCCTTGCACATCCTCGTGCATATAGCGAAGTTGTCATTACTCATTTTGTATTTATTCCTTGTTATAATTTTTTTCTATCACTTTTTCATTTTTCTCTCTGCATTGTTAGGAATGGCTCGGTTCACTGTTAGTATACACTTGTTGTTTATGAAGCATGTGAGAAACATGTGACAAGCATGTAGCCAGCAGCGTACTACTCTGCATCACACTACTGGCTTGTTTCTGAAGCTAAGCAGGGTTGGTCCCTGGTAAGTCCCTGGATGGGAGACCAGATTCTGCTGGAAGTGGTGTTGGAGGGCACCCTTTCCTCTGGTCTAAAGAAATATCCCAATCCCCCAGGGCAGTGATTGGGGACATTGCTTCTATGTAGGGATGTTAAATGGGTGTCCTGACTCTCTGTGGTTGCTAAAGATCCTATGGCACATATTGTAAGAGTAGGGTTGTTAACCCCAGTGTCCTGGCTAAAATCCTAATCTGATCTTCATGCCAGCTAATCATCCACAATTGGCTCATTAATTCCCTACCTTTCCCCATGTTGTTGCTGTAAATGAGAGTGTGTTCTCAGTCAACTTACCTGTTTAAATAAATAAAAAAATATTTGATTTAATCTCAACCCAGCTGTTACAGTGTATCCCAACACACTTACCGTATTGCAATTATGTGTTCTGTTCTAAGGTGCGGTTAAACTCCTTTTGACTACGCATTATTGCTGATGCGAGACTGATGCGAGACTGCATATCTGCCTGTGGCTGCGACCAGTAGCCTGTACTACATTAGCTGAACGTCCTTTGAATCAGGATTATAAATCAATGCCCAGAGCAGGGTAATATCCTCCACAGGTCTTGCCACTATTTTATCTCCTTTTTTACCAATTTCATGTGGCAATTTCCTGACACTTGGCTCGCGTTTTTCACCTTACTTATGAAGATGTGGTTTTATTTTCTGGTATCAGGGCCATCTCTAATTGGTATCGGAGGAAGAGAAGGACAAATTTAAATGTGACAGCGATAGAGGAAGGCACTGGTTGTATCTTTTCAATTACTTATACCTTCGACATCTTTATGGCTACGATGTTAGCTTCTGCCGTTCCAAAATGGCCACCCTGTTCATGCAGTCACTCAACGAATACAGAGGCATAAAATCTCTCTGCAAAGCTGTCAAAAGACAGACACGTATAGTATTAGGTTGTATCCATCTATTTGGTTGCAAGTAACCCACAGCACATTTAGACAACCCATAAAGCCTTTATGACTACTGAGTGGATACGAAATTCTCTGGAATATTTAATCCCCATTTTAGTATGACAGATAACTCATATTAATATTCAATGCAACACAAGCGTATAACATTCCTAGATAAATGGTGTGTGTGTGTGTGTGTGTGTGTGTGNNNNGTGTTAGTGATGGAAGCATGTGAGTGATGGATAAGTTGACAATGCAACACATGCCAACACCTACTGTTGAAAACAATCACTTTCTCACACGTTCAGATTCGGAAAACACTCGCTCTAATAGTCATGTGTACAAATTCACTACCCACAATACTCTTCTGTTTATTGGAAAGCATGGTAAGGACCATAGAAAATGGAATATACTGTAGCTGGTTTTGAAGCAGGTCATCTTATGGCGGTAGAGAAAATGATACAGACACAAACTGTTATCAGGGTTGAAACAGTATGTACCATCTATATACAGTACTACACCTACACATATATAATACACACACACACGCACACACATATATAATCAAGCTCATGCGGCTACATTTTCTATGTCCCACTTACATATAGCCTGCCTACACATATACACTTACACTAATGTCCACTTCCGGGAATACAAGCCCCATGTTCCCTGCAGTCATGCGTTGAGAGGCAGATAATAGTATGGCATCCAACATGGTAATTTACTTAGTCTAACCCATGTGTGTTTTTTGTTTCCTTCTCCCTGCCTCTTGGCCCTAATGGTGTCCCCCCCAGGATTACAGTAAGTGATATAAGCAGATGGCTTCTCCAATGCTGCTGAAACTCTCTGGAAAATGGCCCTCCGGGGAGCCCAACTGGGCTTCCACTCGCCAACATGCCGGCTCAATTCCACCGCCACCGCAATCATCCGGATCAACTAAACAAACAGGGAGATACTGGAGATACTCAGCACTTCAGATATGTCTTGATGTCAACATAGAAGCCGAGCATACAGTAGAATATAGAATGGGATGTACCAGACCTGTGGGAGTAGGGGGGGTGGGGAAATGTTGGATCTCCCCCTTAGGCCGGATGGTATGGCTTTGCCCTAATAAGGAAATGTAGGAATGATAAATTACCAAAACATCGGGTGAACATTCATCAACTTACCTGCCTACCTATAGTAATGAGACTGTTTTAATCATTGATCAACCACTTCCTGTATGTTACCGTAATGTGTCCACAAGGATGACACAATATCCTGCACCTCAGACCAGAGCCATATAAAGAAGTTCAAGCAACTTTTACAATTCAAACATATTCATTGTGGGTGTGTCGCAAATGGCACCCTATTCCCTACTTAGTGCACTACTTTTGACCAGGGCCCATAGGGGAAAAGGGTGTCGTTTGGGACAAAGCCATGGCTCTGCCTCAGACGGCTCTTGATCTCTCTGTGCATGTTTCACTGATGTGTGTCTGTGTTTTTCTTTGTCTGGCACTCTCTAATGTGCAATCACAACCTCTCCACTCCACCCGCCCCCTCGTCCACTCCCCCTTCACACACACCTCCACCCCCGTTCCCCTCCCCCTTCTCACACACCTCCACCCCCGTTCCCCTCCCCCTTCTCACACACCTCCACCCCAGCCCCCCCGTCCCACCTCTGCTCACCTTGCTACAACACTTCAGTAACGATCTCATTTACCGGCCCATTAATCGCCGGCATATCAGACAGTGTGTGTTGTGTGTGTGTGTGTGTTCTCTTTTCCTCAGACCTCTTGCTCTCTGCAGTGGATGGTACAGGATGGGGCCTTGGCCAGAGCGAGAGAGAGCATATCAACCACTATGCTACAAACATCAACTCTGAAAGCACACAGAAAGCCCACCTGCTAACAATGAACTATTCTTACTATAATATCACTGCTGACAGTAAGAGTCATGGAAATCAATTGTTTTATATCAGCATTTAAAATGCAGTGGTCTGCATTATGGACTAGTATAACAGATCTAATAATAAAACCATGTTTACCCCCGACATGACCATGGAACAACTGCTACTGTGTCAGGTGTAACTGTGTAGGCAGTGTATGGTGAAACACTTCTTAATGATTACCATTATGGCTCGCTGGAGTGCAGTAAGTGGAGGTCTCTTGACTCTTTTCAGACAAACAGAGCAACGCTGAGTGGTGCTGTGAAGTTTCAGCCTTAAGAATCAGACAAACAGAGCAACGCTGAGTGGTGCTGTGAAGGTTCAGCCTTATGAATCAGACAAACAGAGCAAAGCTGAGTGGTGCTGTGAAGGTTCAGCCTTAAGAATCAGACAAACAGAGCAATGCTGAGTGGTGCTGTGAAGGTTCAGCCTTAAGAATCAGACAAACAGAGCAACGCTGAGTGGTGCTGTGAAGGTTCGGCCTTAAGAATCAGACAAACAGAGCAAAGCTGAGTGGTGCTGTGAAAGGCAGGTCATGGCACGCACGCAAGACGTTCGCATGCACCTACACACACACACACACACACACACACACACTCTTTCTCTCGCTCTCTCTCTCTCATGCACACACACAAGCATGCACATATACAGTCGTGGCCAAAAGTTTTGAGAATGACACAAATATTAATTTCTACAAAGTTTGCTGCTTCAGTGTCTTTAGATATTTTTATCAGATGTTACTATGGAATACTGAAGTATAATTACAAGCATTTCATATGTGTCAAAGGCTTTTATTGACAATTACATGAAGTTGATGCAAAGAGTCAATATTTGCAGTGTTGACCCTTCTTTTTCAAGACCTCTGCAATCCGCTCTGGCATGCTGTCAAATAACTTCTGGGCCACATCCTGACTGATGGCAGCCCATTCTTGCATAATCAATGCTTGGAGTTTGTCAGAATTTGTGGGTTTTTGTTTGTCCACCCGCCTCTTGAGGATTGACCACACGTTCTCAATGGGATTAAGGTCTGGGGAGTTTCCTGGCCATGGACCCAAAATATCGATGTTTTGTTCCCTGAGCCACTTAGTTATCACTTTTGCCGTATGGCAAGGTGCTCCATCATGCTGGAAAAGGCATTGTTCGTCACCAAACTGTTCCTGGATGGTTGGGAAAAGTTGCTCTCGGAGGATGTGTTGGTACCATTATTTATTCATGGCTGTGTTCTTAGGCAAAATTGTGAGTGTGTAACGTCCAGGCCTGGTTTAGCAGGCTGGTCTTTAGGTTGAGTTTTGGGTATTAAGGTTTTTTGTTCTAGGTGTCATATTTGTTGGGGTTATGGTTCCCAATTAGAGGCAGCTGATTGTCGTTACCTCTAATTGGGAACCATATATATGTTTGTGCTTTTCACTAGGGTTTTGTGGGTTATTGTTTGTACTGATGATTTGAGAGTATTATGTTCACAGTAGTTACAATCTTCATTCGTTTATTATTTTCCCAGTTTCGTTTAATAAAATATGTATACTGGAAGCATCGCTGCGTCTTGGTCCGTCACTAAAGGAGATCGTGACAGAATGACCCACCATAAAAGGACCAAGCAGCGAAAGAGCCAGGATTTCTGGACTTGGGAGGAAATCCTGGCTGGAGAGGGACCCTGGACCCAGCCTGGGGAGTATCGCCGTCCTAAAGAGGAGCTGGAAGCAGCGGCGGCGGAGCGGCGCTATTATGAGGATAAATACGGAGCATGGACACCCGATCGGGTAGCGATATGCTGGAACACGCCTGGCGAGGAAACCCAAGAGCACACGGGGAGGTTGGCTGGTGCAGGTTGGAGACCTGAGCCAACTCCTCGTGCTTTCCGGAGGGAGCGTCGCACTGGTAAGACACCGTGTTATGCGGTGAAGCGCACGGTGTCTCCAGTGCGCGTTCACAGCCCAGTGGGCGACTTGCCAGCTCCTCGCATCTGTCGTGCTAGGGGGAGTTGGCAGCCAGGAAAGAGGGTGTTGGCTCAGCGCTCCTGGTCTCCGGTGCGCCTCTTCGGGCCAGGATATCCTGCGCCGGCTCTGCGTGCGGTGTCTCCGGTTCGTGCCCACAGCCCGGTGCGTGACATTCCAGCTCCCCTCATCTGTGAGGCCAGGGTGAGAGTGCAGCCTGGAAGAATGGTGCCGGCTCTGCGCGCTAGGTCTCCAGTGCGCCTTCGTGGACCTCAATATCCTTCGCCAGCCCTGCGTGCGGTGTCTCCAGGTCGTGCCCACAGCCCGGTGCGCGACATTCCAGCTTCCCTCATCTGTGAGTCTAGGGTGAGTGTGCAGTCTGGTAGGATGGTGCCGGCTCTGCGATCCAGGTCTCCTGTGCACGCCGTGGGTCCAGCACGTCCTGTCCCTGTTCCACACACCAGGATCCCTGTGCGCGTCGTGGGCCCAGCACGTCCTGTCCCTGTTCCATGCACCAGGATCTCAGTGCGCATCGTGAGCCCAGTACGGCCGGTTCCTGCTCCCCGCACCAGAGT
>QNTS01007069.1:32100-48608 GCA_003317085.1 Hucho hucho
GCCTGTTCCTGCTTCACTCACCAGAACCCCTGTGTGCATCGCGAGTTCAGCACTGCCTGTTCCTGCTTCACTCACCAGAACCCCTGTGTGCATCGCGAGTTCAGCACTGCCTGTTCCTGCTTCACTCACCAGAACCCCTGTGTGCATCGCGAGTTCAGCACTGCCTGTTCCTGCTTCACTCACCAGAACCCCTGTGTGCATTGCGAGTTCAGCACTGCCTGTTCCTGCTTCACTCACCAGAACCCCTGTGTGCATCGCGAGCTCAGCACAGTCTGGTCTTTGTACCAGGATTCTAGGGTGTCGTACCAGCATGGTACGAACTGTTCCGGCTTCTAGCCCCGGGCCTCCAGTGCATGATCTAGGGCCAGCACGGCCGGCACCGGTGCCGCCACCTAAGACCTAAAGGCCCACCCGAGTACCCCCCCCCATGAACCTTTTGGCGCGGTCGGAGCCTTTGGGGGGGGGTAATGTAACGTCCAGGCCTGGTTTAGTTTTGGGTATTAGGGTTTTTTTGTTCTAGGTGTCATCTTTCTATGTTGGGGTTATGGTTCCCAATTAGATTGGGAACCATGATTGTCGTTACCTCTAATTTGGAACCATATATATGTTTGTGCTTTTCACTAGGGTTTTGTGGGTTATTGTTTGTACTGATGATTTGAGAGTATTATGTTCACAGTAGTTACGATCTTCATTTGTTTATTATTTTCCCAGTTTCGTTTAATAAAATATGTATACTGGAAGCATCGCTGCGTCTTGGTCCGTCACTAAAGGAGATTGTGACAGAGTGATCCCACTCACTTGGCTGAGAAGCAACCCCACACATGAATGGTCTCAGGATGCTATACTGATGGCATGACATAGGACTGATGGTAGTGCTCACCTTGTCTTCTCCGGACAAGCTTTTTTTCCGGATGCCCCAAACAATCGGAAAGGGGATTCATCAGAGAAAATGACTTTACCCCAGTCCTCAGCAGTCCAATCCCTGTACCTTTTGCAGAATATCAGTCTGTCCCTGATGCTTTTCCTGGAGAGAAGTGGATTCTTTGCTGCCCTTCTTGACACCAGGCCATCCTCCAAAAGTCTTTGCCTCACTGTGCGTGCAGATGCACTCACACCTGCCTGCTGCCATTCCTGAGCAAGCTCTGTAGTGGTGATGCCCGATCCCGCAGCTGAATCCACTTTAGGAGACGGTCCTGGCGCTTGCTGGACTTCCTTGGGCGCCCTGAAGCCTTCTTCAAAACAATTGAACCGCTCTCCTTGAAGTTCTTGATGATCCGATGAATGGTGATTTAGGTGCAATCTTACTGGCAGCAATATCCTTAGCTATTTTTGTGCAAAGCAATGATAACGGCATGTGTTTCCTTGCAGGTAACCATGATTGACAGAGGAAGAACAATGATTCCAAGCACCACCCTCCTTTTGAAGCTTCCAGTCTGTTATTCCAACTCAATCAGCATGACAGAGTGATCTCCAGCCTTGTCCTCATAAACACTCACACCTGTGTGAACGAGGGAATCACTGACATGATGTCAGCTGGTCCTTTTGTGGCAGGGCTGAAATGCAGTGGAAATGTTTTTTGGGGATTCAGTTCATTTGCATGAGAAAGAGGGACTTTGCAATTATTTGCAATTCAGCTGATCACTCTTCATGACAATCTGGAGTATATGCAAATTGCCATCATACAAACTGAGGCAGCAGACTTTGTGAAAATGAATATTTGTGTCATTCTCAAAACTTTTGGCCACGACTGTACATCACTGTGGCACATCAGCAGGAGGGCTACTAATGAAGTGAATATACAGTACCTGCCAAACGTTTGGACACACCTACTCATTCAAGGGTTTTTCTTTATTTGTACTATTTTCTACATTGTAGAATAATAGTAAAGACATCAGAACTATGAAATAACACATATGGAATCATGTAGTAACCAAAAAAGTTTTAAAAATCCAAATATATTTTAGATTCTTCAATGTAGCCACTCTTTGCCTGATGACAGCTTTGCACACTCTTGGCATCCTCTCAACCAGCTTCATGAGGAATGCTTTTCCAACAGTCTTAAAGGAGTTCCCACGTATACTGGGCACTTGTTGGCTGCTTTTCCTTCACTCTGCGGTCCAACTCATCCCAAACCATCTCAATTGGGTTGAGGTCGGGTGATTATGGAGGCCAGGTCATCTGATGCATCACTCCATCACTCTCCTTGGTCAAATAGCCTTTACACAGCCTGGAGGTGTGTTTTGGTTCATTGTCCTGTTGAAAACAAATGATAGTCCCACGAAGCACAAATCAGATGGGATAGCGTATCGCTGCAGATTGCTGTGGTAGCCATGATGGTTAAGTGTGCCTTGAATTCTAAATAAATCACTGACAGTGTCACCAGCAAAGCACCCCACACCATCACACCTCCTCTTCCATTCTTCACGGTGGGAACCACACATGCGGAGATCATCC
Source organism: Hucho hucho (assembly GCA_003317085.1). Lineage (NCBI taxonomy): Eukaryota > Metazoa > Chordata > Actinopteri > Salmoniformes > Salmonidae > Hucho > Hucho hucho. The sequence continues at coordinate 34,555 of QNTS01007069.1, forward strand.
GTGCACCTAATCTGCGTCTCAGAAAGGTACGGCGAGCGGTTGGAACCAAAAATCATATCGAAGGACAGATTTCCACCAGTCTAATGTCCGTTGCTCATGTTTCTTTGGCCCAAGCAAGTCTCTTCTTATTATTGGTGTCATTTAGTAGAGGTTTATTTGCAGCAATTCGACCATGAAGGCCTGATTCACACAGTCTTCTCTGAACAGTTGATGTTGAGATGTGTCTATTACCAGGGTTGGGGAGTAATGGATTACATGTAATCAATTACATGTAAGGGATTACAAAAATACGGTAATTGTAATCCGTTATGTTACCAGCTAAAATATTGCAATCAGATTACAGATACTTTTGAAAAAATGTATGATTAATTCAAGGATTACTTCAACGATGTTTGCGGAAATAAATCTTTGACACTTCTCTGTTTTCTAAATGATATTCAAATCAGCATTGAATAAAGGTGCAAGTTTAAGTTTGTTTAAGTATGATGACACACCAAATGTGTTTGATCGATCGTGGGAAAAGTCTTCCAAAGATGATTCAACTTCAAAAAATGCTTGGAGGTAAGGATGACAGCAGTGGTATAGTCTACGGCGATACGGATATCACTTATTATTGATATCTACATTGACGTGAATCACACTGCTGCTCTCTCTTTTAGCTATTTGCACCTTACGTTTGTTGTTGTGGATGGCTGTTCACAAATCTAAATGTGTATTTGAACCCAATAATGGCTGAATTCAAGAAGTTTAAACTGCCTATCAATCATTGTTTTTTAAACCAGTGGACAGCCAGTAAAAATGTGCTCCAGCAACAGCTGCATAGTGCGGATCCCAGCCTATGAGCAATAAAATCCCCACTTTTATTCCACTCTAATTCATGCTGATAAAAAAAGTATTATTCATAGACCTAATGGAGACATGCTCAAACTCACACACTTTTGATAGACTTAAAGGGGCAATCTGTAGTTGTTACATCCATCTTTGGACTAAATAAAATCCCTAGTCCTTGAATCCATAGATCTGTCTGTTCATCTGAGAGTGGTTACATTTCTTCAGCTTTTTAACAAAACAGAGGCGGGGCGATGATTTTGTTATTGTTTCATCTGTGGATTTGCCCTTTAATCAGCTGCATATTATCACAACAAAAAGGTAAACAATAGGCCTAGAGCAAATGCAGCATATGGCATTCATTTTTCACATGTACATAGCACTTTTCAGTAGCGCTCAAAGCATACCATTCCATGAGCGCTGAATTTATTTTTCAACTCGAATCAAATGAGCCCAATCAGTCCTCCATGACAACAAAATTATAAACAACAGAGTAGGGCTGGCTAATAAGTCCCTCGTTTTGGGGTTATTCTTAGGGATAGCCCCCTTTTTTTCAATTTTCTCCCAAAAATGTCATACCAAATCTAACTGCCTGCAGCTCAGGCCCTGAAGCAATGATATGCATATTCTTGGTACCATTGTAAAGAAAACACATTGAAGTTTGTGGAAATGTGAATTGAATGTTCGAGAATATAACACAATAGATCTGGTAGAAGAAAATACAAAGAAAAAAAAAACCATTTTTTTTTACCACCATCTTTGAAGTGCAAGAGAAGTCCCAGTTCTAGCCATCACTCTGGTTGGTATTCCGATGGTGTGCAAAGTTTCAGACGGATAACTTGAAGAATGAGTCAACTACATGACATTTAGTGTGAAGTCACCCAGGTGCATTTGGGCAAATCGTGAAGGAGACATTTGCATTCATACAAAATTTTTCTGCAAGAATATCGTCAAATCTGTATATTTGGACTTTAATTTAGCTTTTCCAGTATTAGTAGCCATATTATAAGTTCAACATTTGCAAAACAATCAGTTTTCATAACTTCGTAACTCTAAATATTCCGATAATTTTTGGCCAAAAGGAAAAGGCATGCTGTCATACAAGGTAAGTAGCTACATTTTACGACATATACAGGAATTCCGTAAAGCCATTGGCTATCTAGCTAGCTTTGTTTGAGCCCGATTGGTGCTTATTTGACAAAGTTAGAGTTGTTCAAGTGAAGACCGCCCGCGTCATCGGCATGGCATGAAGGCGTCGCTCTCTGACCAAATATGGTCTCCTATAGGATATGCTACACCCCTAATGATATAGTGAAGTTCTAGGATCATTCTAGGATCTCTGAGGAATACATTCAAACGTGATTTGACTGGCTGAAACAATGTTTAGGGTTAGATTTTCACAGATTCCTTTCTTTGCAAATTGAACAAGTGGAAATACAAAATAGACCGTGCATGCTACAGTTGAAGTTGGAAGTTTACATACACCTTAGCCAAATACATTTAAACTCAGTTTTTCACAATTCCTGACTTTAATTCCTAGTAAAAATTGTCTTAGGTCAGTTAGGATCACCACTTTATGTTAAGAATGTGAAATGTCAGAATAATAGTATAGATAATTATTTATTTCAGCTATTATTTCTTTCATCACATTCCCAGTGGGTCAGAAGTTTACATACACTCAATTTGGTAGCATTGCCTTTAAATTGCTTAACTTGGGTCAAACATTTCGGGGAGCCTTCCACAAGCTTCCCACAATAAGTTGTGTGAATTTTGGCCCATTCCTCCTGACAGAGCTGGTGTAACTGAGTCAGGTTTGTAGGCCTCCTTGCTCGCACATGTTTTTCAGTTCTGCCCACCAATTTCTTACAGGATTGAGGTCAGGGCTTTGTGATGGCCACTCCAATACCTTGACTTTGTTGTCTTTAAGCCATTTTGGCACAACTTTGGAAGTATGCTTGCGGTCAATATCCATTTGGAAGACCCATTTGCAACCAAGCTTTAACTTCCTGACTGATGTCTTGAGATGTTGCTTCAATATACCCACATAATTTTACTACCTCATGATGCCATCTATTTTGTGAAGTGCACCAGTTCCTCCTGCAACAAAGCACCCCCACAAGATGATGCTGCCACCCCCGTGCTTCACGGTTGGGATGGTGTTCTTCGGCTTGCAAGCCTCCCCCTTTTTTTTACTCCAAACATAACGATGGTCATTATGGCCAAACAGTTCTATTTTTGTTTCATCAGACCTGAGGACATTTCTCCAAAAAGTCTGATCTTTGTCCCCATGTGCAGTTGCAAACCATAGTCTGGATTTTTATGGCTGTTTTGGAGCAGTGTCTTCTTCCTTGCTGAGTGGCCTTTCAGGTTATGTCGATAAAGGACTTGTTTTACTGTGAATATAAATACTTTTGTACCTGTTTCCTCCAGCATCTTCACAAGGTCCTTTGCTGTTGTTCTGGGATTGATTTGCACTTTTCGCACCAAAGTACGTTCATCTCTAGGAGACAGAACGTGTCTCCTTCCTGAGCGGTATGACGGCTGCGTGGTGCCATGGTGTTTATACTTGCGTACTATTGTTTTTACAGATGAACGTGGTACCTTCAGGCGTTTGGAAATTGCTCCCAGGATGAACCAGACTTGGGAGCAAATTTTATTTTCCTGAGGTCTTGGCTGATTTCTTTTGATTTTCCCATGATGTCAAGCAAAGAGGCACTGAGTTTGAAGGTAGGCCTTGAAATACATCCACAGGTACATCACCAATTGACTCAAATGATGTCAATTAGCCTGTCAGAAGCTTTTAAAGCCATGACATCATTTTCTGGAATTTTCCAAGCTGTTTATAGGCACAGTCAACTTAGTTTATGTGAACTTCTGACCCACTGGAATTGTGATACAGTGAATTATAAGTGAAATAGTCTGTCTGTAAAAAATTGTTGGAAAAATGACTTGTGTCATGCATAAAGTAGATGTCCTAACCGACTTGCCAAAACTATAGTTTGTTAACAAGAAATTTGTGGAGTGGTTGAAAAATGAGTTTTAATGACACCAACCTAAGTGTATGTAAACTTCCAACTTCAACTGTATATGGACCTTTTTAGGATATGGAAAATGATTTTATCTAACAAAACGACACTTCATGTTATCTCTGGGACCCTTTGGATGATAAATCAGAGCAAGATTTCAGAGTGTAAGTACACATTTCACCTTCAGAGGTGAATTTATCAAACCTACCGCGGTGAAAAAAGTGTTTTGTTGTTAGGAGCTCTCCTCAAACAATAGCATGGCATTTTTTCACAATAATAGCTACTGTAAATTGGACAGTGCAGTTATATTAACAAGAATGTAAGCTTTCAGCCGATATAAGACACTTATATGTACAGACATTTGTTGTTTCTCTAAAATCTGCGATGGTGACACAAGGCATGATTTACAACTGTCCCGATGACGGGATGCCGATCCTTAAGAAGTTTTTAACAGTGATTTATCCTGCAATAGATGTTGTTCAATCGGTAACATACATTTTTGTCTTCTTCTAATGCCTCTTAAGGGGAAAGGAATCTAAAAGTAACTGAATGTAATCAGATTACGTTACTGAGTTTGGGTAATCCAAAAGTTACATTACTGATTACAATTTTGTTTGGCCCTCCTTTTCCTATAGTCCACGATCAGCTCCTTTGTCTCGCTCAAATTGAGGAAGAGGTTGTTGTCCTCTGACCTCCTCCCTGTAGGCCGTCTCATCATTGTCGGTGATCAGGCCTACCACTGTTGTGTCGTAATTATGGTGTTGGAGTCGTGCTTGGCTACGCAGTTGTGGGTGAACAGGGAGTACAGGAGGGGACTAAGCACGAACCCCTTAGGAGCCCCCGTGTTGAGGATCAGCGTGGCAGATGTGTTGCTGCCTAGCCTGATCACCTGGGGACGGTCCGTCAGGAAGTCCAGGATCCAGATGCAGAGGGGGGTGTCTAGTCAGAGGGTCCTTAGCTTAGTGATGAGCTTTGTGGGCACCACGGTGTTGAATACTGAGCTGTAGTTAATGAACAGCATTCTCACATAGGTATTCCTTTTGTCCAGGTGGGAAAGAGCAGTGTGGAGTGTGATTAAGGTTGCATCATCTGTGGATCTGTTGGGGCGGTATGCGAATTGGAGTGTTTGAAAAATGTAGGTATTACAGACTCGGTCAGGGAGAGGTTGAAAATGTCAGTGAAGACACTTGCCAGTTTGTCCACGCATGCTTTGAGTACACGTCCTGGCATCTGCCAAACCCAGATTTGTCTGTCGGAGTACCAGATGGTGAAACATGATTCCTCACTGCAGAGAACGCGTTTCCACTGCTCCAGAGTCCAATGGTGGCGAGCTTTACACCACTCTAGCTGACGCTTGTCATTGGACATGGTGATCTTAGCCTTGTGTGTGGCTGCTCGACCATGGAAACCCATTTCATGAAGCTTCTGACGAACAGGGCGTTGCTTCCAGATTCTGTTTGGAACTCGGTAGTGAGTGTTGCAACCGAAGACAGGCCGGTCCCATGCTTGTGTGGCATACCGATTTGCGGGTGAGCCATTGCTGCTACTAGATGTTTCCACTTCAAAATGTCAGCATTTACAGTTGGCCGAGGCAGCTCTAACAGAGCAGAAATGTGACGAACTGACTTGTTGGAAAGGTGGCATCCTATGACCTTGCCACCTTAAAAGTCACTGAGCTCTTCAGTAAGGACATTCTACTGACAATGTTTGTCTATGGAAATTGCATGGCTGTGTGCTCTATTTTATACACCTGTCAGCAACGGGTGTGGCTGAAATAGCCGAATCCACTCATTTGAAGGGGTGTCCACATACCTTTGTATATATAGTGTATCTTGATTACATACATATTCAGCCCCCTTGTTAGAATCACCTGTTAGAATCTCCTTTGGTCTTTCGGAGTAAATCTCTAAGAGTTTTGCACGCAGAGGTACTCAGTGTTCTGTTGGATTTACCCCAAACATAATGCTTTGTATTCAGGACATGAAGTTAAATTCTTAGCCAATTTTGTTAGCAGTTTTACTTTAGTGCCTTGTTGCAAACAGGATGCATGTTGTAGAATAGTTTTATTCTGTACAGGCTTCCTTCTTTTTCACTCTGTCAATTAGGTTAGTATTGTGAGGTAACAACAATGTTGTTGACCCATCCTCAGTTTTATCTTATCCCAGCCATTAAACTATAACTGCTTTAAAGCCACTATTGGCTTCATGGTGACTCATTGTGACAAGGTGCCCTACTTTGCGAGGCATTGGAAAACCTTCCTGGTCTTTGTTGTGGTTGAATCTTTGTTTGAAAATCACTGCTCGACTGAGGGACCTTACAGATACTGTAATTGTATGTATGGGGTACAGAGATGAGGTAGTCATTCAAAAATCAAGTTAAACACTGTTATTGCACACAGAGTCCATGTAACAATATTATGTGACTTGTTAAGCACATTGTTACTACTGAACTTATTTAGGCATGTGGCATGCCATAACAAAGGGGTTGAATACTTGCTGACTCAAGACCTTTCAGCTTTCCATTTTTTAAATAATTTCTAAAAACATAATTCCACTTTAAAATTATTGTCACGGATCCCTCCGGAACTGTCATTATGCACACCTGGTCCCTATTCCCATTTAATTAGTAATTGTATAAGTGTGCCCTTTCTTCACCATTGTCCGGTCGATTATTGTTCCCATGTCCGATGGTCTTGTGAGTTCCTGTGCTGTGTTGTTTTGGCTTTCGTGCCGCTTGTATTGTGCAGATGATGACTGTCCACATTTTTCTGTGCAATTGCCTTTTAATGTGAACTTTTTAAAAGTTTTTGTGTGTTAACTAGGCTATTTGATTTAATATATACAGTTGAAGTCGGAAGTTTACATACACTTAGGTTGGAGTCATTAAAACTCGTTTTTCAACCACTCCACAATTGTTTTGTTAACAAACTATAGTTTTGGCAGGTCGGTTAGGACTTCTACTTTGTGCATGAAACAAGTCATTCTTCCAACAATTGTTTACAGACAGATTATTTTGTTTATAATTCACTGTATCATAATTCCAGTGGGTCAGAAGTTTACATACGCTAAGCTGACTGTGCCTTTAAACAGCTTGGAAAATTCCAGAAAATGATGTCATGGCTTTAGAAGCTTCAGCAAGGAAGAAGCCACTGCTCCAAAACTGCAAAAAAAAGCCAGACTACGGTTTGTAACAGCACATGGGGACAAAGACCATACTTTTTGGAGAAATGACCTCTGGTCTGATGAAACAAAAATAGAACTGTTTGACCATAATGAACATCATTATGCTTGGAGGAAAAAGGGGGAGGCTTGCAAGCCGAAGAACACCATCCCAACCGTGAAGCACGGGGGTGGCAGCATCATGTTGTGGGGGTGCTTTGCTGCAGGAGGGACTGGTGCACTAGACAGAATAGATGGCATCATGAGGTAGGAAAATTATGTGGATAAATTGAAGCAACATCTCAAGACATCAGTCAGGAAGATTGGTCGCAAATGGGTCTTCCAAATGGACAATGACCCCAAGCGTACTTCCAAAGTTGTTTCAAAATGGCTTAAGGACAACAAAGTCAACATATTGGAGTGGCCATCACAAAGCCCTGACCTACCAAACTGACTCAGTTACACCAGCTCTGTCAGGAGGAATGGGCCAAAATTCACCCAACTTATTGTGGGAAGCTTGTGGAAGGCTAGCCGAAACGGTTGACCCAAGTTAAACAATTTAAAGGCAATGATACCAAATACTAATTGATTCTATGAAACTTCTGACCCACTGGGAATGTGATGAAATAAATAAAAGCTGAAATAAATAATTATCTCTACTATTATTCTGACATTTCACATTCTTAAAATAAAGTGGTGATCCTAACTGACCTAAGACAATTTTTACTAGGATTAAATGTCAGGAATTGTGAAAAACTGAGTTTAAATGTATTTGGCTAAGATGCATGTAAACTTCCGACTTCAACTGTATGTTACAGCACTTTGGTTTCACTAATAAATATGTTGAAATGGAACCAAATTATCTGTTTCTGTTTTCAGTCCTTTTTAAATGGGATATAGACTATGTGGTCTACTAAGGTATAGGTTGAATGTGACAGTCTGCCTATAACCAGCCTGAGTAGACCTATAACTCCATTAGGTTGAATGTGACAGTCTGCCTATAACCAGCCTGAGTAGACCTACACCTCCATTAGGTTGAATGTGACAGTCTGGCTATAACCAGCCTGAGTAGGGCTATAACTCCATTAGGTTGAATGTGACAGTCTGGCTATAACCAGCCTGAGTAGACCTATAACTCCATTAGGTTGAATGTGATAGTCTGTCTATAACCAGCCTGAGTAGACCTACACCTCCATTAGGTTGAATGTGATAGTCTGTCTATAACCAGCCTGAGTAGGGCTATAACTCCATTAGGTTGAATGTGACAGTCTGGCTATAACCAGCCTGAGTAGACCTATAACTCCATTAGGTTGTGTTGCGGCCGTGGCAGACTTTTTACCTAACGGTACGTGCTAAATAGTATGCGACGATAAGTAAATAGTATGCAGTTTAAGTATGCAGTACGCTAGTATGGGTATTTGGACACGACCCCTCTCTCTATCTGTGTGTGTGTGTGTGTGTGTGTGTGTGTGTGTGTGTGTGGCCCTCCCAGTGAGAGAGTGATGATCTTGCTCTCCCAGCCTGCTGTAGGATCTCTGTGGGGTGCCATCTTCATACCAGGAGAGGCTTAATTAACATATATCTGCCCTCTGTAACATTTTATCACAATAAGGAACCACACGCACACACACACGCACACACACATGCAGACACACACACACACTGGCGCTCACACTAACATGCACTCACACGTGCAGACACACACATACACACACACACACACACACACACACACACACACACACACACACACACACACACACACACACACACACACACACACACACACACACACACACACACACACACACACACACACACACACACACACACAGAGATACCACCATAGCATGCATTAGTCAGGGACTTACAGACACCTATGTGAACCTATAATTGCCTCTCCTGAAATGTTTAGAGCCACACACCTAGCACAGGTACCATAGCCCTTGATTGTCAGCTGCTGCTATGGCGATTAGGAGTGCTCTGTCAGCACACGCCATGCTGTAATACAAGGTAACTTGGGATGAGAACTTCAGATCAGTTCCATAGCTGTGTAGAATTATTATCCCTGGTTACGGTAAAGTACAGTAATTTCAATGTTTCAAAGATGTTTGAGGTGCTAGAATCCCAAACATTATTAAAAGTCTTATAAAGACAGTTCTATAACATGTCCAACTACAGTACTGGTGTGGTATGGTTGTATGCACAGGAGATTGGGGGCACCTTAATTGTGGGGAACGGGCTCGTGGTAATGACTGGAGCGGAATCAGTGGAATGGTATCAAATACATCAAACACATGCTTTCCAGGTGTTTTATGCCATTCCATTTGCTCCGTTCTGGCCATCATTATACAGTGCATTCAGAAAGTATTCAGGCCCCTTGAATTTTTCAACATTCAAGTGTGTTAGCTACAGGTCTTAACAAAAGACTCCACTATGCAAGTATCCACTGGCTATCTATTCCGATTTCAGAGCACTCTCGTCTGAGTGTACAATAAGCGCAGAATAACTGACGATTTTACGAACGCTCAACAACCGTTGAATATGGCCGGTGTCAGTAAACGTTGGCAAAAAAGCGTAATTAAATTGTTGCCAGCAGCACAGGTGCAGTCACCAACCCTCTGGATAACGTAAAAACAGCCTAACCAGATGTCACTGCGACAACTGCTGATAGACGTAGCTGGTAAATTCGCTCTGGTTATCTAATCCGATTTCAGAGCACTCTCGTCTGAGTGTGCCAGAGCGCAGAATAACTGACGAATTAACAAAAACTCAACACCTGTTGAATATGGCCCGTGTCGGTGGACGTTGGCAAAAAGGCGTAAATTGTTGCCAGCTGCACAGTTGCAGTCACCAACGCTCTGGATAACATAAAAACAGCCTAACCAGCTCTGCTAGGGCGAGTAACATGGTCAGAGTGAGCTGTTCTGTCATTTGAGTCTGGAAGTATCTAGCAAGCTAGACAACGTTAACCAGTTAGCTTGGGTGCTTGACTGCTGTTGATAGGACAGAACGCTTGGATCAACCCTTAAACAGATAGGTGGGGCTAAAGCTGAAGAGGGTGTGAACGATGATGAATGGGTGTAGACAAAGAAGAGCTCTCCAGTAGGTGTACCAAAACATTCAAAGACCATTTTCTCAAAAGTGAGGTGAAGTTTCAAAAGCAGAATTACTTTCCAATTTATCCTAGACTTTAGTGTATGATATACCATTTTCTTACTCTGAGTCTCTACCTTTATCCAATGTAAAAAAGCTAATTTTCAAATGTTGCTACATAAGAGCGAATTGATCCAGTCGGTCACAAATTTGCAAACATTTCTAAAAACATGTTTTCACTTTCTCATTATGAGGTATTGTGTGTAGATTGAAGTGGAAAAAAAACATTTCATCAATTTTAGAATAAGGCTGTAACGTAACAAAATGTGGGAAAATTCAAGTGGTCTGAATACTTTCCGAATGCACTGTATTTTTACGTAATTAGAACAGGACTAGACTAGAACAGCGGGGTGCGTACTGTGTCAGCAAAAAGACATGTCTCTGATGCAGTGCATAGTGGATCAATAAAGTTTTATTATATTCTAAAAACCTCTCTTCCTCCATTTCGTCACCCCGCAGTGAGAGAGAGAAAGTATGTTAGTTTTTCTGATGAATAGTGATTGTAATGAGGCGTTGTGCAGGCACGGCACATCCACTGAACACTTGGCCATGAAATGAAAGCATAATTACACCAGAGCTTCTTTTGTCTCTTCTTCGCTGTGCTCCATCGCTTTCAGGTAGCATCACCTAGCTACACACAGACTGATGAAGACTAATCACACACCCACACACACATAAACAGACAACCACACACACACACACGCACACACATGAATAGACAAGCACACACACACACACACATAGACACACACACATGAATAGACAAGCACACACACATAGACACACACGCACATGAATAGACAAGCACACACACACACACACACACACACACATGGACACACACATGAATAGACACGCACACACACACACACATAGACACACACACACACACGTAGACACACACATACACACTCAAAAGCTTGCAAAAGCATACACATGCATGAAAACACACACACACAAGCAAATGCACGCACACTCATTCACACATACTCACACTCACTCTGTTGTCTTTGGCCTGTTAAAGAGCCAAAGTCTTCCCACAGTATGCTAAATATCTCCAGTATCATACAGCTGCTTCAGATCACATGATGACGAGAAGCAATACATCAAGACATATTGAAACTAGATATCCAATGAGAGGGTTGAATGAATGGTTGAATTAAATAGTTAGAATGAAGTGGTTTGAACGAGTGGTAAAGTGGGGCTGAGAACTTGGTCAAATCGACCTTAATACAAAAACCACAAAGAGAACTAAAAAGAGGGAGAAAAGAAAAAGGAGGAAGACGGAGAGAAAGGAGGAGAGGAGAGGAGAGGATCTTGCTGGGGATTGAGGTGCTTCATCATTGTCTGGTGCGTTTAATGAGCAGGAATTAAACAATAACAGAGGGTAATAACCTGTCACACCTGAAGGCTGCCTCCACACTGTGATGTGATGCTACACCTCCATCCCCATTCAAATAGGGGACCCTGATACACACACAGGCACGCATACACACACACACAGGCAGAAACACTCTCATACTGTACATGCATGCACATACACACGTACACACCATGTCTGTGTGTACACATACACACACGTATAATTATCCTCTACGTGTTGTTAAACTCTCACACTGGCAGGATTCTTTTCTTTCTCCTTTCCACCATCTAATTCCAATTAAATAATTTTATGATGAAATGAAAAAATGAATCAAAGTGCATTAAGAAAACCCTCTGCGTCTCTAGAGGTTAATACTTCATTTTCTGCCTAATTTACAGTGCATCAGGCTGGGAGAGAGAGAGAGAGAGAGAGAGAGAGGAGGAGAGAGAGAGTGCTCTGAATTCTGACCAGGCACCACCTCCCATGTAGAAGGGAAATTTCATTTGCTGTCCATTCTGGTGGAAAATGAGTGCGTACGCTCAGATCATGTAGCCTCTCACAGAGTGTGAGTGAATGGGATTGTGAATGCTCAGTGTGGTCTGGTCCCCCACACCTGTTGATCCTTTTGACTTTTATTTGATCAGCAAGGCTGATTATATCAAGGGAGAGTGGGAGATAATTGGAAAGAATTAACAAAAAAAAAACAGAGCAAACTAGAATGCTATTTGGCCCTAAACAGAGAGTACACAGTGGCAGAATACCTGACCACTGTGACTGACCCAAACTTAAGGAAAGCTTTGACTATGTATAGACTCAGTGAGCATAGCCTTGCTATTGAGAAAGGCCGCTGTAGGCAGACCTGGCTCTCAAGAGAAGACAGGCTATGTGCACACTGCCCACAAAATGAGGTGGAAACTGAGCTGCACTTCCTAACCTCCTGCCAAAATTTCCTTCTGATTACACATATCCACAAAGAATTTGAAAACAAACCCAATTTTGATTAACTCCCATATCTACTGGGTGAAATACCACAGTGTGCCATAATACCACCTGTTGCCACAAGAAAAGGACAACCAGAGAAGAACAAACAACATTGTAAATACAACCCATAATTACATTTATTTATTTTCCCTTTTGTACTTGAACTATCTGCACATCGTTACAACAGTGTATATAGACATAATATGACATTTGAAATGTCTTTATTCTTTTGGAACGTCTGTGAGTGTAATGTTTACTGTTAATTTGTATTGTTTTTTTCACTTTTGTTTATTATCTATTTCACTTGCTTTGGCAATGTGGCAATATGTTTCCCATGCCAATAAAGCTCCTTGAATTGAATTGAGAGAGACAGAGAGACAGAGAGACAGAGAGCGAGACAGATGGCTTTATGGTGACAGCAGGTTAATCTGGTTTGTGTTTAGACCTCTAGCTGGACTGTCCTTGACACACAGCACCCCCTAGAGTATCCTTTTGGTGTGTGTGTGTGTGTGTGTGCGTGTGTGTGCGTGTGTGTGTGTGGTTCGAGCTAAGAGTCTGGCAGTGCTCTGAGGAAAACTCAGTGACTTTACGCCTGGTAATCTGGATTAAATCCCTCAGACAGCATTAAACACCGCCAGCTGGGTATCAGAGGGACACACGCGCGCGCGTGTGTGTGTGTGTGTGTGTGTGTGTGTGTGCATGCGTTTGTGTGTGTGTGTGTAGGTGCATTTGTGTGTGTATTTGTGAGTGCACTTACTATTGCTACGTATTTTTATATGTGAGTGTGTATGTGTTTGCGTTTACTTTAGAGTGTGCACTAGTGTGTGTGACAGGCGAGGGGTAGGGCATCTGTGTTGTTAGGCGGACCACGGCCATGTCGGGGTATTATAGGTTTGATTGGATTGCGGCTGGGGATTTGTTTATTTAAACTGAGATTACCATCCTGTGTTTGAGAGGCAAATACACAGGGGACGGGGAAAGCCTGTCACTGCCCTGGCCCTGTAACATTAGCGTTAGCCCCATCCATCCACTGGCATTAGCTAGCATACTCCCTCTCCCTCTTCACCAGTCCCGTTAAAACCCTACCAGTGTAATCTGCCAGGCCTTCATCTCACAGCATTAAAGATGTCAGTCTTTATTCCAACAAGTCTGCTGCATTCTGCTGGTGTATAAATAGGACTGTGAGTGTGTGTGGGGAGATAGATTAGGGGAGGCAATACAATGGGTGAGGATGCAGGGAGAGAAGAGGAGTGACAGCAGGGAGCATTGTGGCGCATGTGGAGCACGTGTCACAGTCACACTAGGATTGATGGATTCATGTCATGTAGTCGTCCTCAGGGACATGGAGAAGGGATTGGATGGTTATCCTGCCCAGCTGTTGGTGCAACGGAGCCACTTCCTGGACTGTACCATGCAGCTGCAGACTGTACTTTTAGACAACCTCACTCTGTGGTAAAATGAACCTATGAGCCAAGACGTCCATCCCCCTCTACACCCCTCTCCTTCCCCTCTACACCCCTAACCTTCCCCCTCTACACCCCT
>QNTS01007071.1:22718-51589 GCA_003317085.1 Hucho hucho
AATGTAATAGTCTGGGTGGCCATTTGATTAATTGTTCAGCAGTCTTATGTCTTGGGGGTAGAAGCTGTTAAGGAGCCTTTTGGTCCTGGACTTGGCGCTCCGGTACCGCTTTATTTTCTCTGTTACGCTGTGTGCACTGAACTGACATGCATGATTGTTTGCTGACAATCTGATGTTCAGATGAATGGAATTATATAGTCTATAATGCCTCACCCCCGCAGCACTCAATTCAGACAGCGGTGTGTAGCCTACTGTAGCTGAAGAAATATAATTGCAACATGCTTTAATTTCAACAATTTTACTGAGTTAGTTCACATAAGGAAATCAATCAATTGAAATGAATTCATTAGGCCATAATCTATGGATTTCACATGACTGGGCGGGGGTGCAGCCATGGGAGGGCATAGGCCCACCCACTTGGGAGCCAGGCCCGCCCACTGGGTAGCCTGGACCAGCCAATCAGAATGAGTTTTTCCCCAGAAAAGGGCTTTATTACAGGCAGAAATACTCTTCAGTTTCATCAGCTTTCCAGGTGACAATCCCGCAGGTGAAGAAGCTGGATGTGGTGGTCCTGGGCTGGCATGGTTACACATGGTCTGCGGTTGTGAGACACGTTGGACATACTGCCATGTTCTCTAAAACAACATTGGAGGCTTAAGGTAGAGAAATGAACATTAAATTATCTGGCAACAGCTCAGGTGGATATTCATATAGTCAGCATGCCAATTGCACTCTCCCTCAACTTGAGACATCTGTGGCGTTGTGTGACAAAACTGCACATTTAGTGGCCTTCTCTCCAGCACAAGGTGCACCTGTGTAATGATCATGCTGTTTTAATCATCTTCTTGATATGCCACACCTGTCAGGTGGATGGATTACTTGCAAGTGCTACTATTTTTGCAATGTAATGTTATTCAAACAAGATCAGACAACCCCATAGTAGAATAGTTGACCTATTTACCTAGTCGGCTTGTGTGTTCAATGCAAGATGAATCAAATACTCTTAAATATTCCTCTCCACGCACATTCAAGTTGTGAGACCCATAGCGAGGGAAACATGTGTTCTTACAAGCAGTCAATGCACAACAATTCTTAATGCAATCGCGGGAAAACTTTTGAAATCAGTTTTGTCAAATGTATTTTAAAGCAGGTTTGTCAAATGTATTTTAAAGCAGGTTTGTCAAATGTATTTTAAAGCAGGTTTGTCAAATGTATTTTAAAGCAGTTTTGGTTTGTTAAAAAAAATGAGGGGTTTTCCGTTTCTACCACATTTATTTCTCTACTTCCTTCAATTCTGCAAGTGGGATCATTTTACCAATGCAGTGACAACCAGAGTTTCAAGAATGTCTTAGTGGCACTCTTTTTTGGTGAACGTCAGGAACCGAATCGCGTCTTTGAAAGAGCTGTTCATTTGGCTCCCTGATCTGTATTCTGTTACTAATGCTTTATGTGCTTCAGACAGAGATTATCTGTAGATATATTATAAAAACATTATCTGGAGATGGTCATTCCTGTGCAGGAACAATATAGTATTTTTTTCCCAGTGAGTTTTTAAATTTAAAAATCATTTTTGCATGCCATCTAATAATTTGGTCACATAAAAATGTGATTGAACTTGCATTTCACGATCTGACGTCTTTAGGTTAACGTTTTAGGCTTTAAAGCTGAAATATATGTACCAACCAAATTCACATAGAAATGTGTTTTATAGAGCTGTCATTCTCATTGAAAGCAAGTCTAAGAAGTCCCGTTCTGTGAGCTTGTGTGGCCTACCACTTCGTGGCTGAGCCGCTGTTGCTCCTAGAAGTTTCAACTTCACAATAACAGCACTTACAGTTGACCGGGGGCAGCTCTAGGAAGGGCAGAAATTTGACGAACTGACTTGTTGGAAAGACACAAAAAGAGAAGCATAGAAATAGTGCACATAGAACAGAACTACCTCTTCCTAGACTTGCTTTCAATGAGTGACAGATCTATAACTCACGTTTCTATGTGAATTTGGTCAGGATCAAACAAAAAAGTGACACATTGCAGCTTTAATAACAATCAGGATGCCGTGTCCGATGAGGTAAATGCAGATGGACAAACCCCATGCTTCAGCCTATGTACATTTGATGGCCACTATGCTTCATCAGCTGGGCTACAGGTAATAATGCTTATTGATAATAGCACATCTGATCATATAGACCATAGGCTATGTGATCCAATATTTACAATTATTTTTTAACATATTTTTTTACCAGTATGTTATTGGGCTCATTACTAGAGGTGGAAATGATATTTTATATATCTTTTTTTCTATTCATTTTAGAGTAGAATGTCCTTTTTTTAAAAAAGTCACCAGAACTGAGCTTCTCAGTCTTTCTACAAAGAAATTATCCCAACGAGGACCCTGTATCCCCTAAGTAAGCAAAGCAAACTGCCTTGCTCGGGCTGAACAACAGATTTTTACTTTGTCAGCTTGGGGATTTGATCTAGCAACCTTTCGATTACTGGCCCAACGCTCCTACCCGCCAGGTTACACAGGTGAGAGCTATGATCCCTTATTGATGTCACCTGTTAAATCCACTTTAAGCAATGTAGATGAAGGGGAGGACACGGGTTAAAGAAGGATTTTTAAGCCTTGAGACAATTTGTCCAGTGCTGCAAGGAAATACCTAGTTAAGCTGCAGCTGGCCCAGAACAGAGCGGCACGTCTTGCTCTTCATTGTAATCAGAGGGCTGATATAAATACTATGCATGCCAGTCTCTCTTGGCTAAGAGTTGAGGAGAGACTGACCGCATCACTTCTTCTTTTTATAAGAAACATTGTGTTGAAAATGCCAAAATGTTTGCATAGTCAACTTACACACAGCTCTGACACACACACTTATCCCACCAGACATGCCACCAGGGGTCTTTTCATAGTCCCCAAATCCAGAACAAATTCAAGAAAACGTACAGTATTATATAGAGCCCTTATTGCATGGAACTTCCTTCCATCTCATATTGCTCAAATAAACAGCAAACCTGTTTTCAAAAAACAGATAAAGCAACACCTTGCGGCACAACGCCTCTCCCCTATTTGACCTAGATCGTTTGTGTGTATGCATTGATACAGTTGAAGTCGGAAGTTTACATAAACTTAGGTTGGAGTCATTAAAACTAGTTTTTCAACCACTCCACAAATTTCTTGTTAACAAACTATAGTTTTGGCAAGTTGGTTAGGACATCTACTTTGTGCATGACACAAGTCATTTTTCCAACAATTGTTTACAGACACATTTATTTCACTTATAATTCACTGTATCACAATTCCAGTGGGTCAGAAGTTTCCATACACTAAGTTGACTGCCTTTAAACAGCTCGGAAAATTCCAGAACATGTCATGGCTTTAGAAGCTTCTGATAGGCTAAATGACATCATTTGAGTCAATTGGAGGTGTACCTGTGGATGTATTTCAAGGCCTACCTTCAAACTCAATGCCTCTTTGCTGACCCAAGACAGGGAATTTTTACTAGGATTAAATATCAGGAATTGTGAAAAACTGAGTTTAAATGTATTTGGCTAAGGTGTATGTAAACTTCCGACTTCAACTTTTTAAAAATGTATAGTAGTTCTGTCCTCAAGCTTTTTTTGTCTAATGATGTTCTGTATTACGTCATTCTGTATCATGTTTTGTGTGGACCCCAGGAAGACTAGCTGCTGCTATAGCAACAGCTAATGGGGATCCTAATAAAATACCAAATTGAGACATGGATTGTGTATGTGTGCCATTCAGAGGGTGAATGGGCAAGACAAAATATTTAAATGCCTTTTGAACGGGGTATGGTAGTAGGTGCCATGCGCACCGGTTTGTGTCAAGAATTGCAACGCTGCTGTGTTTTTCACGCTCAACAGTTACCCATATGTATTAAAAATGGTCCACCACCCAATGGACATCCAGTCAACTTGACACAACTGTGGGAAGCATTGGAGTCAAGGGCCAGTATCCCTGTGGAACACTTTCGGGCACCTTGTAGAGTCCATGCCCTGAATTGAGTCTGTTCTGAGGGGGGTTGAACTCAATATTAGGAAGGTGTTCCTAATGTTTGGTATACTCTGTGTATAAGGGGAATTCCACTGTAAAATAATGATGCTGAGACTCAGATTGTTCACATTTGAAGTTACAATTTAGTCATTTAGCAGACGCTCTGATACATAGTGCCTGAACATCGACTGATTATTCACCTAGTCGGCTTGGTGATTCGGTTCAGCATCATTCTGTTTCCAGTGGAATTTCCCCTTAACTGAGTGTGTTCCGTTCCCGGGTCTTCCTGAGACGGGACGCCAACTCAGAAGCTTCTAGACCGTAACACAGCGTACTCCAGAAGCTCCGTTAATACGACTGACCAAGCCAAGCCAATTCTGGGTCCAGTATGGCAGTACTTCAGGACAGGCCTTTGACTAGCTCTGACTTTGCTGGTCATTTACTTTATTGAGGAAACATGTAGCTACTATTAGGGCTGGGATTATACCAGTATCGCCGTACAAAACACAAAGCGGATTTCACTTCTTTAGGAAAATAGCATGTTGGAAACAAACGTCATTGTGTTGCCAGAGAGAGTCATATTTATTTATTTTCCAAGCTATAGCACAATACTTTACATACAGCAGGTTTTTAAAGGACTAAAGAGTTTGGTCTGCTTCGGGTTTTCATTTTTGCCATTTTAAATAAACATTGAGATACTGGTATCGTCCCGGCCCTACTTTCTATGACTGAGCTAGTTGGGACAACCACATATCTATCTTTTTAAGATGAATGCACTTAACCGTAAGTCGCTCTGGATAAGAATGTTTGCTAAATGACTCCAATCTAAATGTCTCAGAAATGTTAACATTTCAGGTGGAGCCGCACGCTGTGAAGCTGCTCTTGTGTTTTGTAACGTGGACTTAACATGGGCTTGTAACGTGGACTTAACATGGGTTTGCCTTGTCTGAAATCATTTTGATACTGTGTCTGTGTGTGTGTTCAGATGGACCTGATGCCGTTTGTGAACAAAGCCGGCTGTGAGTGTCTAAACGAGAGCGACGAGAGCGGCTTTGACAACTGCTTAGTCAAGGACACCACCTACCTGGAGTCTGACTGTGATGAGCAGGTGAGGATGGATCGCCATCAGCGTCTCCTTCATTAGCCATCAGCCATCAGCGTCTCCTTCACCTTCTGTTACCTCAGGCCATCCTGGAGACTAAACTGCCTTAGTAGATTTACATGTCAGTGTGTAGTTACACTCCTCACTTAACCCATATTTTCACCCCTTCAGCTCCTCGTTACGATGGCCTTTAACCAACCTGTCAAGCTGTACTCAATGAAGCTGCAGTCCTCTGACTTCGGTGAGTCCATACTCTTCCTGGGAGCACATAAATGTCGCTCCGCTCCTAGTTAAACACCTGTACTAGTCTAATGTTATTCAAGAAAAGCCTTTAGAAATGTCATCCTTTGCCCATTGAGTAGATGTTGGTGTTTTATTGTAATGATCACAGTCTATTTAAAAACGACAGCCTAGGAACAGTGGGTTAACTGCCTTGTTCAGGGGCAGAACGACAGATTTTTACCTTGTCAGCTCGGGGATTCGATCTTGCAACCTTTCGGTTACAAGTCCAACGCTCTAACCACTAGGCTACCCTGCCGCTATCATGTGTTGTGTTGAGTTCCCATCCTAGCTTGGGTTGCCTTGTTGTCTCAGACATACTGTACGTCCGTTTTCTCCCTCCCACAGCCCAGGCACCAAAGTGCGTGAAGATCTTCATTAACCTGCCTCGCTCCATGGACTTTGACGATGCTGAGCGGAGCGAGGCCACCCAGACCCTGGACCTGGCAGAGGAGGACTTCAAGGAAGACGGGTTGATTCCACTGAGATATGTCAAGTTCCAGAACGTTCAGAGCGTCACCGTAAGTAGCAACTAATTTTGAAGGTGCTACTTTGTGATATACTTTGAAATGATCGGGCCAAAGGTACTTGAGTTCAATGCACTGCTCGTTCATAAGAGCATCTTTCGAACTGACTACTTCGATATCATTTATTGTTATGTTTTATGTTGTCTCCTGTGTAACTATATGTTTTACCTTTTTTCTTGGACAGGGCTCACTTGAAAAAGAGATGTACATTCTCTTAAATAACAGATGAATAAAATTTTTATTTATATATATATATTTATTAGTTTTAGGCTTTCAGGAAATTCCTTTCACTTGTCTCGTTCTTAACTCTTGTTTTTGATGAAGGAGAGGGACGAAGCCACTTTCAACTATTGAGATGCAGCCCTGGTGTAATTGGTTGTGTAAATATAGGACAATGCTGTCATCTAGTGGCAAAAAAGTGGTAATACTTTCCTCTCCTGTTCAACTGCAGTTTATTACACTCTAGCTGTGATTTTATAAAGAATCTCTCTTATTGCATATAGTGCTTGATTTGCAATTTAGGTTCCAACCAAACCTGCGTGAAGTGAAATCCTTTAGTTTCTACTGGTTGTGTCCCCTGTAAATGATGAATCTGTGTGTTCTTCCGTTTTTGTTTCTTAACAGATGTTTGTGAAGAACAACCAAGGGGATGAGGAGACGACTAAAATCAATTACCTTACTTTTATTGGAACCCCTGTACAAGCAACAAACATGAGTGACTTCAAACGGGTAAGATCGGGGCTCTACCAGCAGCTATAGTAGTATTTCATGTTTATTTATTTAACTAGGCAAGTCACTTAAGAACAAATTCTTATTTACAACGACGGCCTACACCGGCCAAACTCGGACGATGCTGGGACATTGGTGCGGCCGCTCTACGGGACAGTCTGCATTCGAACCAGGTTGTCTGTAGTGACGCCTCTTCGCTGAGATGCAGTGTCTTAGACCACTGTGCCGCTTGAGAGCCCATGTGTTAGATGAAACCGGTCTATTACAATATGTTCAGAAAGTCCTTGTCAACTGCGTAGAGAACTGGGAGATTGTATGTGATCTGCAATGATATATAGATATATATATATATAAAATAACCACGTTTCCATCCACAGTTTTTATGCGAGTAAAGTCATACCGTATAAAAAATCACGACAGCTGTGATGGAAACGGGTAGTTTTGGTAGAATTTCATAAATGCCCACAGATAATTTGTTCATTTGACGTGGTGGATGTTTTTGTGTCTGTAAAATGAATTATGCGAGAAATGGTGGTATTAATATAATAACCATCATATCAAAGTAAACTTGGAGTCAGGCAATGATATGGTGTGTGGTCTTCCCACTAGGACTCAGGAAACCATGCAGTTTATTAGGCTACAGATTAAATAAGTTATAAACTTCACAGGGTGGTGAAAGTGCAGTGATCTTGATGCTCCTTTCCTATAAATATCGAGGGTCTGATTCTGGTGACATGACGATCGATGTTTGACTGCCGTTTTGACAAATAAAAACCATTCTCTCTCTTATCCATAATGTCATCATGTAGACTAGCCTACCTGCACTGTATCTACCAGCTGTTGGCTAGAGCTCACCTGCCAAGACCAGAGTAGTCTTATCCATAATGTCATCATGTAGACTAGCCTACCTGCACTGTATCTACTAGCTGTTGACTAGAGCTCACCTGCCAAGACCAGAGTAGTCTTATCCATAATGTCATCATGATGACTAGCCTACCTGCTCTGTATCTACTAGCTGTTGGCTAGAGCTCACCTGCCAAGACCAGAGTAGTCTTATCCATAATGTCATCATGTAGACTAGCCTACCTGCACTGTATCTACTAGCTGTTGGCGCATTTGCTATTTAAAGCAACAGTTTTTTTTTATCTTCAACAAGTCTGTTTGTCGGAAACACACTGGTGTGAATATCCTTTTATATTCGTAGGGAAAAATCTCTTGCCAATTGGATTGAAACTTATAGTTTTAATTGGTTGCATTTTTTTCACACGGCTTTGTTTTTGACTAGGTTGTGGGCAAGAAAGGAGAGAGTCACTGAGAAGGGAGGAAGAGGAGAGGAGGAGAAGAATGGCCATATTGCTGCGGTGATCCCTGTCTGTCTGCCAAAGCTGCTGGACGGGTCCGGGTCAGAGTCAGCTCTACTGTAATACAACACTGACAACCAACGATGTGTCCCAAATGGCAACATATTCCCTTTTATAGTACAACACTTTTTTTTTTTTTTTTGTACCTGGTGTCCATCCTGAAGTAGGACTTTGATCCAAAGACATGTCTGAGATTAAAAGTAGTGCACTATATAGGGAATAGGGTGCTGTTTTGGATGTGAAGTCTGAGCTGTCCTCCATGTCCGCCAGTGAAATCACCAAGATGAGGCATCTCAATCAATTCATTCAAACATTTTTATTGTAATTCAGACAAACACTGTAAATAAATTAAAAAAAAACACAATCCAAAGGCATGTTGGTATTTGATGTATCTTGAATAAAAAAAAACAATGTAAGGTTGCTCCACACCACCTCACAAAGACGAGGAAAACAGATCTCCGACACCCAATGTTCCCTCTCATTTTCAGCACTGACCAAATTTCAGGTCTGCTCTGCGCAAACGTTGTGAAAAGTCTGTACAACTTCCAGCTCAAGTTTACTGTGAACACCTGAGGCTGTATCTGCTTTAAGTTAGTTTTAACAGTGGCCAAGTAGGTTTCTGTGGCTATTTGATCATAATGTAGGTCTACCAGAGTTGCCTACCATCAAAAACAATGGAGAAAATGCATCCCATAACATTTTAACATGGAAATAGCTGTTCTATCTTTCAGCCTACAGTAGCAGACATTGTCTGGTGTTCAATGTAGGCCTACATTCCATGAGACTTTTGGAAATAAACATGCAGGGCTTGACATTAACCTGTTTATCCACTTGTCCTTCAGACAAGGATGTGACTGAAAATGTTGTGTTTGATGCAAGAAACCACTTATACAAAATAAAATGCGTTATTCCCATACCATTATTACAGAGAATCAGACAAATTATTCTAGTATTGGCTACTTAGGCTTGAATAAGTTGTCTCAAAATACAACACTGCCCCTTTTTTAAGACAAAAATAAAGCTCTTTACCTGACTGGCTTTTCAAAGATGTCTGGAAATGTACATGTTTTGTGCTCTTGTAAATCAAATCAAACTTTATTTGTCACATGCGCTGAATACAAGAAGTGTAGACCTTACCGTGAAATGCTTACTTACAAGCCCTTAACCAACAGTGCAGTTCAAGAAGAGTTAAGAAAATATTTACCAAATTAACTTACTTAATATAAATAAAAAGTAACACAATAACACAACAATAACGAGGCTATATACAGGGTGTACCGGGTCAGTGTCCGGGGGTATAGGTTAGTTGAGGTAATTTGTACATGTAGGTAGAGGTGAAGTGACTATGCATAGATAATAAATAGCGAGTAGCAGCAGTGTATAAACAAATGGAGGTTGGGGGGGGGTCAATGTAATAGGTTGGTGGCCATTTGATTAATTGTTCAGCAGTCTTATGGCTTGGGGGTAGAAGCTGTTAAGGAGCCTTTTGGTCCTAGACCTGGCGCAGTGATGTACTGGGCCGTACGCACTACCCTCTGTAGCGCCTTACAGTCAGATGCCGAGCAGTTGCAATACCAGGCGGTGATGCAACCGGTCAGGATGCTCTCGATGGTGCAGCTGTAGAACCTTTTGAGGATCTGGGGACCCATGCCAAATCTTTTCAGTCTCCTGAGGGGGAAAAGGTTTTGTCGTGCCCTCTTCACGACTGTCTTGGTGTGTTTGGACCATGATAGTTCGTTGGTGATGTGGACACCAAGGAACTTGAAACTCTTTACCCGCTCCACTACAGCCCCGTTGATGTTAATGGGGGCCTGTTCTGCCTGCCTTTTCCTGTAGTCCACGATCATCTCCTTTGTCTTGCTCACATTGAGGGAGAGGTTGTTGTCCTGTCACCACATTGCCAGTTCTCTGACCTCTTTATAGGCTGTCTCATCGTTGTCGGTGATCAGGCCTACCACTGTTGTGTCGTCAGCAAACTTGTGTTGGAGTCATGTTTGTACACGCAGTCGTGGGTGAACAGGGAGTACAGGAGGGGACAAAGTACACACCCCTGAGGGGCCCCAGTGTTGAGGATCACTGTGGCATACGTGTTGTTGCCTACCCTTACCACCTGGGGGTGGCCCGTCAGGAAGTCCAGGATCCAGTTGCAGAGGGAGGTGTTTAGTCCCAGGGTCCTTAGCTTAGTGATGAGCTTTGTGGGCACTATGGTGTTGAACACTGAGATGCATTCTCACATAGGTGTTCCTTTTCTCCCGGTGGGAAAGGGCAGTGTGGTGTGCGATTGAGATTGTGTCATCTGTGGATCTGTTGCGGCGGTATGCGAATTGGAGTGGGTCTAGGGTATCCGGGAGGATGCTGTTTATGCAAGCCATGACCAGCCTTTCAAAGCACTTCATGGCTACCGAAGTGAGTACTACGGGGCGGTAATCATTTAGGCAGGTTACCTTCGCTTCCTTGGGCACAGGGACTATGGTGGTCTGCTTGAAACATGTAGGTATTACAGACTCCGTCAGGGAGAGGTTGAAAATGTCAGTGAAGACACTTGTCAGTTTGTACACACATGCTTTGAGTACACATCCTGGTAATCCATCTGGCCTCGCGGCTTTGTGAATGTTGACCTGTTTAAAGGTCTTGCTCACATCAGCTACCGAGAGCGTTGTCAAGACAGTCATCCAGAACAGCTGGTGCTCTCGTGCATGCTTCAGTGTTGCTCGCCTCAAAGCGAGCATAAAGGGCATTTAGCTCGTCTGGTAGGCTCGCGTCTGGGTTTCCCTTTATAGTCCGTAATAGTTTTCAAGCCCTGCCACATCCGACGAGCGTCAGAGCCAGTGTAGTAGGATTCAATCTTAATCCTGTATTGACACTTTGCTTGTTTAATGGTTCGTCTGAGGGCATAGCGGGATTTCTTCTTATAAGCGTCCGGATTAGTTTCCCGCTCCTTGAAAGCGGCAGCTCTAGCCTTTAGCTCCATGTGGATGTTGCCTGTAGTCCATGGCTTCTGGTTGGGATATGTACGTACGGTCACTTTAGGGACGACGTCCTGGATGCACATATTGATGAAGCTGATGACTGAGGTGGTATACTCCTCAATGCCATTGGATGACCACTTCCGTATTGAGCGAGTCACTGGTACTTCCTGCTTTAGTTTTTGCTTGTAAGCAAGAATCAGGAGGATAGAATTATGGTCAGATTTGCCAAATGGAGGGCGGGGGAGAGCTTTGTATTCATCTCTGTGTGGAGTAAAGGTGGTCTCCAGGTTTTCTTGTTTGCTTACGGCCTTATAGAGTTGGTTGAGTGCGGTCTTAGTGCCAGCATCGGTTTGTGGTGGTAAATAGACAGCTATGAATAATATAGATGAGAACTCTCTTGGTAGATAGTGTGGTCTACAGCTTATCATAAGGTACTCTACCTCAGGCGAGCAATACCTCGAGACTTCTTTAATATTAGACATCGCGCACCAGCTGTTATTGTACAAAAAGACACATACCCCCACCCTCGTCTTACCAGACGTAGCTTATCTGTTCTGCTGGTTCATTGAAAATCCCTCCAGCTCTATATTATCCGTGTCGTCGTTAAGCCACGACTCGTTGAAACATAAGATATTACAGTTCTTAATGTCCCATAGGTAGGATAATCGTAATCGTAGGTCATCAATATTATTTTGCAATGATTGCATTTTACCAAGTAGGACGGATGGCAGTGGGAGTTTACTCACTCGCCTATGGTTTCTCAGAAGGCAGCCCGATCTGCGTCCTCTTTTCCTCCATCGTTTCTTCACGCAAATGACAGGGATTTGGGCCTGTTCCAGGGAGAGCAGTATATACTTCTCGTCAGACTCATTAAAGGAAAAAGCTTCTTCCAGTTCGTGGTGAGTAATCGCAGTTCTGATGTCCAGAAGTTATTTTCGGTCATAAGAGATGGTAGCAGCAACATTATGTGCAAAATATTAAGGCCTATATGGTTTGTTTTCTTTTCTGCCATTAAAATTGCTGTGATTTATTGAAGAACTCAGGTTGGCTTCTTCTCTTTCTTTTAAATACACAGCCTTAAGAATGTATTCATAAACCCTTGAATTATTCCACATTTTGTTGTTACAGGTTGAATTCAAAATGTATTAAATCTTTTTTGTTCTCACCAATCTACACACAATACCCCATAATGAAGTGAAAACAGCTCATCACTAAAAATAAGTTACAAACAATGCAAAAAAACTAACATAATAGCACAATTGGTTAGGAGCATGTAAATGTCAGCCATCCTCTTCGGCGCCATCTTAACGATGTAGGAAGCAATCACTCCCTTATTGCTGATTACCTATAACCAGGCTAATAACTCACTAACTAGCAAAGGATATGAACAAAATATGCACAAGTGGCTATACATGCAGCTCTCGCTTTGATCTGAAAACAAACAAAGTTTCTCAGGACCACTCATGCTGTAAACACAGTCCAGTTCAAAGTATATGGCACAGATCCATTTATGGCAATGGTCTATTTGCATATAGGCCTACTGCAGCTCTGATTGGTTATGCCTCCCCGGTGAGTCGTGACTAATAGAATCCTACTCCTGATGCGTTCTGCCTACAACAAAATCTCTTGCATAGTTTGTTTTGTTTCGGTATGTTGCCTCGAAATTGGCTAATATTGTGTTGATTCGATCACAATGGCCACAGTAAAGGGAAACGTTGATAGTGCTAACTAACAGGGAAAACTCTAGAAAGTTGAGTGAAGTTCAATCTCGTGCTTCTCTCCGTGGGCTGATATTTCTAATGTGCTCTGCGCGGGGGGAGCTGCACGGAAGTCTTGGGGGGAGCTGCGCGGCAGTCTTGGGGTTACTGCGCGCGTGGTTACTTGAGTTCCTGTATCTCATAAAATATTGCAGTTCCGGCACAGAAATGTGAACTACCCGCACCTATATTTCAGTTTTGCTTCAAAATCTGAGCATCCCTGTGGAAATAATTATCACTAATTCCATGTTTACAATGCAGAAAGGTAATAATTCCTGGTGAAAGAAATGGATGGGATGCAGGTGCTCGAGTCCACTTCTAAATGGAGATGAGATGTAATGCCGTTTATGACCGCATGATGTCACCAAAGCCTTTGCTATTCACTCTTACGCAACAGATGTAGCCTAGCTCACTTCAGAGAGCCCTTCTTTCCATTGAAAGGTTGATATCATCAGATATACAGGTTCTCAGTTATATTGATTGTTTTGGGCTATGTTATGAGGTTTTGGTAAACCAATATTTGTATGAAGTGATTTCAGATATTTGTGAGCTGTATTTATAGTACCCCTTTTTCAGTTTTTGTATGAACATAACATACAGAAAGTCCATGATTTTAAATTTTGCAATTACACAGGATTACTTAGGAATGAATTAACATTAATACTTTGAATTAAAGCACCAAATGTTGCTGGTCATTTTTCTGTGTATACCAACAAATTGTTAATTATGTTTTCATTTGTTTTAAATAACAAATATCAATATGTTTATATAACAAAAATATGATTCTTGGTGATATTTCTAGTAAAAACAATCTAGTATAATTATTCTTTAAGCTGGGAAAAAATATCAAACATAGTAGTAATATTAAAGATAATTGTTGACGATGCTTCTCTTATTCGGACCGCTGTAAAAGCTGCCAGACGGCTGCATTTGTTTTTTGTTATAGTCTATTTTAGGCCTGTGTATTTATTTAAATTCTTAGCTTGGCACTTTGTCTGTTAATTTATGATGAAGATAATTTACCATTCTGTGAAAAAGCCTTGTTGTTTTGAATAATCGATCATCTGCCAATTGCATTGGCAGTCAAGGCCTATAGGCCAATTTTCTTTATCAAATTATATTTTCTCTGACTAATGTGTATGTGTACTGTTCGTATTTGTCATTGTATTTAATTCTTTTGAATGTGATTATAAATTGAGTGATTGAAGAGGACAGTAGTAGCCTATATTATCAAGGGTTTTCATAAATTGTGTTATGACAAAACGTCTTTGGTAGCTGTGGCTGTTGCCTGAAGACATACCAGGGCCTTCAGAAAGTCTTCACGCCCCTTGACATTTCCCCCCATTTTGTTGTGTTACAGTCTGAATTCTAAATTGATTTAAATTTAGATTTTTTTTTAGAATTATGTTTCTAGACATTTTTATAAATTAATAAAAAATGAAAAGCTGAAATGTCTTGAGACAATACATATTCAACCCCTTTGTTATGGCAAGCATAAAGTTAAGGAGTAAAAATGTCCTTAACAAGTCACAATAAGTTGCATGTAATAATAATAGTGTTTAACATGGTTAACTACCTCATCTCTGTACCCCCACACATACAATTATCTGGAAGGTCCCTCAGTCGAGCAATGAATTTCAAACTCAGATTCAACCACAAAGACCAGGGAGGTTTTCCAATGCCTCGCAAAGAAGGGCACCAATTGGTAGATAAGTAAAAATAAAATAAAGCAGACATCGAATATCCCGTTGAGCATGGTGAAGTTATTAATTACAACTTGGATGGTGTATCAATACACCCAGTCACTACAAAGATGCAGGCGTCCTTCCTAACTTCAGTTGCCAGAGATGAAGGAAACCACTCAGGGATTTTACCAAGAGGCCAATGGTGACTAAAACAGAGTTTAATTGCTGTGATAGGAGAACTGAGGATGGATCAACATTGTAGTTACTCCACAATACTAACTTAAATGACAGTGAAAAGAAGGAAGCCTGAACAGAATAAAACATATTCCAAAAACATGCATCCTGTTTGCAACAAGGCTCTAAAGTAAAACTGCAAAAAATGTGGTATAGAAATTATGTCCTGACTGTTTGGGGCAAATCCAACAAATCACTGAGCACCACTCTTCATATTTTCAAGCATGGCGGCTGCATCATGTTATGGGTATGTTTGTCATCGGAAAGGACTAGGGATTATTTTTTTAGGGATAAAAAGAAACGGAATAGAGCTAACCACAGATAAATCCTAGAGGAAACCTGGTTCAATCTGCTTTCCAGCAGACACCGGGAGATTAATTCACCTCTCAGCAGGACAATAACCTAAAACACAAGGCCAAATATGCACTGGGGTTGCTTACCACGACGTTGAATGTTCCTGCAAATCTATGGTAAGACTTGAAAATGGCTTTCTAGCAATGATCAACAACCAACTTGAAAGAGCTTGAAGAATTTGTCAAATAATAATGTGCAAATATTGTAAAATCCAGGTGTCCAAAGCTCTTAGAGATTTACCCAGAAAGACTCACAGCTGTAATCGCTGCCAAAGGTGATTGTAACATGTATTGACTCAGGGGTGTGAATACTTATGTAAATTACATTATTTAATTTTCAAAGATTTCTAAAAACATGTTTTCACTTTGTTATTATGGGGTATTGTGTGTAGATTGGTGAGAACAAAAAAAATTTATTTAATACATTTTGAATTCAACCTGTAACAACAAAATGTGGAATAATTCAAGGGTTTATGAATACATTCTTAAGGCTGTGTATTTAAAAGAAAGAGAAGAAGCCAACCTGAGTTCTTCAATAAATCACAGCAATTTTAATGGCAGAAAAGAAAACTTAAACCATATAGGCCTTAATGTGAACCACTGGGAGCCACTGGTAACGGACTGGGAACAACTGTGAAACTAAAGAAAATCTTCACATTTTTCTTAAAATCTTTAAAGAAAAATGATCAAAAAGAACTATACCTTTTTCTCAACTGTGCCATTCATTTGCATCCAGTGGTTTGACTGTTTTTCCAGATGTTGCTGCTGTTAGCTACATATACAGCATTCGTCCATTTAATGTGGCATTGTTTAGATATCCTAAACCAAAATAAAAAAGTGTTTGGGGCGTATAATTCCATTGGTTAAGTCTCTAATCACATCGTAAAGAATAGATCCTAATGCACAGTAACATCCTCTCCTCACAGGTTGTACTCCTGTCTAATTGCGGGGAGAGAATGTGGACTTTGGTCCAAAGTATAAGATTGAGAATAGGATGGAAGAGAACTGGGTCATATGCATTAGTGCACAGCGTGATAAAACATTTTGCAACGGAAAACCGAAAATAAGCGTTTCTTTATTGGTCGAATTCAGATTAACCGCCCCTGTTTCGGGCCATTTTCTTCTGTTTGGTGTCTAATGAATGTGTCCCTGGACATAAGGACCAGTGAGCTATGTTTGAAGTTGGGAGGCAGCCAGCCATCAACAATCTACTGTCCTCTAGTGGTCTTGATGAATTCCTCAGATGGGGTTGACCTGAGATTTATACATGGGATGGGATTTTGTCTGAAACAGGTCGGTCAATTCAACGGCTGTATGGTGGGATTAAGTAGCGGTGTGACTCTGATTAGATTATTGCGTCATGATCATGTTCTACTGATACTGAAACATTTTTTTATGTATCCATTTTGTTTTCATAATAAAAATGACACTTGGAAAACTACTTTCATCTTCAGCTGCTACCATTTTCTATTAACATTGCAAACATAGTCCTATCCAGAGAAATTGTTTTTCTTTAAACCACAAGGAATGTGCACTGTCTGTTATACAGCCCAAGGGATCTAACAAGTCCCTTCCAACAAGACTATCTCTCAGACCTCCAAATAGAGCACGAAGATAACCACTCAAAACAAGTCACCTTTTGTCTCTGATGTTTGGCACGTCAGGAGTATGTCATCAGAGACACGACAAGTAGAACATTTTTTTTTGTTCCCGCCACCATTCCTCTCCCGTGTCTCTAGAGCTCTTTGTGTTGCTCTGAGAACATGGCCTTTCACATCACTCTGTGTTTTTTTTTTTGTGTTTGTGTCTCTACCTCTGCCCACACAGGAGTCCACTGGAATGTGTCCATGACAGGACAGTGCACAGACCTTTCAGGGGGCAGGTGCTCAAAATGGAAAAAAAGGTCAATCCACCCCCCCCACCCCTCCCTGATTTTTTAGGCCTATTGATTTCTGCAACAACACACTCGTCATCACAAATTGTAAGCGAGCTCACACACTCATCTGCTGCACATCTATCACTCCAGCGTTTAATTGCTATATTGTAATTATTTCGCCACTATGGCCTATTTATTGCCTTTACCTCCCTTATCCTACCTCATTTGCACACACTGTGTATATATACTTTTTTTTCTATTGTATTATTGACTGTACGTTTGTTTATTCCATGTGTAACTCTGTGTTGTTGTTTGTGTCGCACTGCTTTGCTTTAACTTAACCAGAGGTCAATGTAAATTAGAACTTGTTCTCAACCGGCCTACCTGGTTAAATAAAGGTGAAATAAAGAAAGAGTGACCCCCGAAGACATGATTGACATCGGGAACTAAGGTTTTATTTACATTTGGTTGAGTTGTCAACCAACCCCCTAGTCCAAAATTCCTATAGGATTCCAATAGTAAAAAGTAAAAAATCCTATCATATTTTATCAGATTGTATCGTATACATTAGTATCCTATAGATAGAATCCTATAGGAGCCCAATAGAACTGGTTCCAGAATCTGATAGGATTTTCTTTTATTGGAATCCTATAGTATTTTTTTATTAGAGTAAAATTTTCTTTTCTTTTGGGAGATCTGAGTAAAACATTTTTTACAGGACAGATGTAAGTTCAGATAAGGAGACAGAAAGTGAGAGGGAGGCACAGAAAGTGTTTAATGGCACAGACAGTTGGCCAGATCCTATAAGATTCAATGTTTTTTTTTTTTTTTTATCCTTTAGGATTTATATACATTTTGTCGATGGGAATTGTATAGATATTTACATTACATCCTAAAGGATTTATCCTCAAAACGTGGCTATACACTACAGTTGTTGTGCCAACTGCAACAACAATGGCTGTGAAACCTAATGAGACTGTCCGCAAGGTTGTTCACGTTTGTGTCTAAAGGGGATCCATGTGGCATTACAGCCAAACAGAACAGATATGTTACGTAATCGTAGTGACAGGTTAACATATTTTTATTTTTTACAACACCTGGATCAGGTGTGCCTTGAGGGCACTACATGGTAGTTACCCCCAGGAGGACTGGTAGTTACCCCCAGGAGGACTGGTAGTTAACCCCAGGAGGACTGGTAGTTACCCCCAGGAGGACTGGTAGTTACCCCCAGGAGGACTGGTAGTTAACCCCAGGAGGACTGGTAGTTACCCCCAGGAGGACTGGTAGTTAAGAGGGGAAGGTAGGGGAGGAGGCAGGCAGGGAGGGAGGGAGAGTGGGGGTCTCATTATCTTTAGGTTTTTATTTTCATAAAGAGGGTAAAGGAAACATATTTACATGCATAGCTGACTATTACATATTCAATTAAAGAAATGCTCATATCTTTGTATTACTCTACCTAAAAATATATATTCTTTGTACTTTTTATTTGCGTATATGCATTGTAAAGATTCTCGGAAAAACGCAGATAATGTCTTTCAAATTCAAAGACAGGAAGTTGCATGAATAAGAATCTGATCAAATAACTCAGGTGAGTGTTTTGTTGAGAAAGGTACTGCACTCTCATATTGTGGTGGTGAATAAAACCAAAATGAATCATATTGTAGTGGTGAATAAAACCAAAATGAATCATATTGTGGTGGTGAATAAAACCAAAATAAATCATATTGTAGTGGTGAATAAAACCAAAATGAATCATATTGTAGTGGTGAATAAAACAAAAATGAATCATATTGTAGTGGTGAGTAAAACCAAAGTGAATCATATTGTAGTGGTGAATAAAACCAAAATGAATCATATTGTAGTGGTGAATAAAACCAAAATAAATCAAATTGTAGTGGTGAGTAAAACCAAAATGAATCATATTGTAGTGGTGAATAAAACCAAAATGAATCATATTGTAGTGGTGAATAAAACCAAAATGAATCATATTGTAGTCGTGAATAAAACCAAAATAAATCATATTGTAGTGGTGAATAAAACCAAAATGAATCATATTGTAGTGGTGAATAAAACCAAAATGAATCATATTGTAGTGGTGAGTAAAACCAAAATGAATCATATTGTAGTGGTGAATAAAACCAAAATGAATCATATTGTAGTGGTGAATAAAACCAAAATAAATCATATTGTAGTGGTGAATAAAACCAAAATGAATCATATTGTAGTGGTGAATAAAACCCAAATAAATCATATTGTAGTGGTGAGTAAAACCAAAATGAATCATATTGTAGTGGTGAATAAAACCAAAATGAATGGTGAATAAAACCAAAATGAATCATATTGTAGTGGTGAATAAAACCAAAATAAATAAATAACTGTTGTTTCCAATCAACGAAAATGTTGAAGTTAATGTTGTTGTATTGTACTGGAACAATTTTATTTTTTATTTTGTATTTTTTTATTTCCCCTTTATTTAACCAGGTAGTTCTATATGATGTCATAATACACCTTTATTTAACCAGGTAGTTCTATATGATGTCATAATACACCTTTATTTAACCAGGTAGTTCTATATGATGTCATAATACAGGTAGGCAAGTTGAGAACAAGTTCTCATTTACAACTGCGACCTGGCCAAGATAAAGCAAAGCAGTTCGACACAAACAACAACACAGAGTTACACATGGAGTAAAACAAACATACAGTCAATAATACAGTAGNAAATAAATAAATACGGTAGGGGATGAGGTAGTTGGTTGGGCTATTTACAGATGGGCTATATACAGGTGCAGGGGTCTGTGAGCTGCTCTGACAGCTGGTGCTTAAAGCTGGTGAGGGAGATAAGTGTCTCCAGTTTCAGAGATTTTTGTAGTTGGTTCCAGTCATTGGCAGCAGAGAACTGGAAGGAAAGTCGGCCAAAGGAGGAATTGGCTTTGGGGGTGACCAGTGAGATATACCTGCTGGAGCGCGTGCTACGGGTTGGTGCTGCTATGGTGACCAGCGAGCTGAGATAAGGCGGGGCTTTACCTAGCAGGGACTTGTAGATGACCTGGAGCCAGTGGGTTTGGCGACGAGTGTAAAGCGAGGGCCAGCCAATGAGAGCGTACAGGTCACAGTGGTGGGTGGTATATGGGGCTTTGGTGACAAAACGGATGGCACTGTGATAGACTGCATCCAATTTGTTGAGTAGAGTGTTGGAGGCTATTTTGTAAATGACATCGGTAGGATAGTCAGTTTTACGAGGGTATGTTTGGCAGCATGAGTGAAGGATGCTTTGTTGCGAAATAGGAAGCCAATTCTAGATTTAATTTTGGATTGATGTTTGATGTGAGTCTGGAAGGAGAGTTTTCAGTCTAACCAGACAGCTAGATATTTGTAGTTGTCCACATATTCTAAGTCAGAACCGTCCAGAGTAGTGATGCTGGACGGGCGGGCAGGTGCAGGCAGTGATCGGTTGAAGAGCATGCATTTAGTTTTATTTGCGTTTAAGAGCAGTTGGAGGTCACGGAAGGAGAGTTGTATGGCATTGAAGCTCGTCTGGAGGGTAGTTAACACAGTGTCCAAAGAAGGGCCAGAAGTATACAGAATGGTGTCGTCTGCGTAGAGGTGGATCAGAGACTCACCAGCAGCAAGAGCGACATCATTGATGTATACAGAGAAGAGAGTTGGCCCAAGAATTGAACTGACAACAAAATGACAACAAAGTATAATTTAATGGGTTCAATTAACAAAACACTTCTAATAGGATTCTGATTGGGGTGGACAAGACTTTTCCAATAGGAAAACATTTGTCCAATAGGATTCCGACAGGACTCCAATAGGATTCTGATAGTGACACAGAACCCTACAGGATCCAATAGGATTACTTTTGAATTCCAATGGGAAAAAATTTGTCCGATAGGATTCTGATAGAAGTTTTGACTAGGGACGTGAATTCACTGTGAAATCAACAAAACATGTAATTGGATTTAGGTTAAAAGTTGGGTGAAAAAAATTAAAATTCCCTTACAAATCCAATTAAAGTTTCCATATTGATTCAAAGTCATCAACTGAATTGTTTTCTGTTGGAATTATGTGCAAACAACTTTGATTCAACCAGTTCTTTAGAGTGGTCATATTACATTTAATTTATTTTTTTTATTTTTATCGCTATCATACTATTTTCAAAAGTATATAGTACATTTTCAGAACTCTTAGTACAAAACTCCAAACTGGTCGCACTTGTAACCCAGACAGTTTTACATTCCAAACCTGTCATTGTTCATTCATTTGGATTTTAAACATCTCACACCACACAAACCATTGATTCAAAATATACGTTTATTGTGAAATGTAAGGAGAACATTGGTTTAATCACCAAAACACAATATAATGATATCTTTTAAATGTAGTCGTTTTAACTACCAATAGCAAACAATGCAAATATACGTGTTTCAAATCACCGTTGGAAGTGATGAAAGTAACATGCTACAGTGCTGTAAATTACAGTAGATTACAGATTTCACATTAGGCAATACACTTACATTACCCAACAACATTGACATACAATGTTTTTTACAGAACATTTTTTTTTTTACAGAATATCACTGTGCTTTTTGAGTTTCCCTGTTGTGTTTTGGCCTATTTAAATGTTAGCTATGTGTTAAAGGGTATTGGACTGCAATATGCCATCCCATTTACTGAATGCTTCTGACTGATACTTGTTATGGAGATTCAAACTAGCAAGTCAATGACACCTTTTCCAGTCAAAATGAATTCATGATCTTGTTCCTTACTTAATTTGATAAGATATCTTATTTTTCCATTTGGACTCTACTCATGGTATCTTTCTGTCTGGAAGCCCTCTCTCCTGGTATCTTTCTGTCTGGAAGCCCTCTCCTCCGGGTATCTTTCTGTCTGGAAGCCCTCTCCTCCGGGTATCTTTCTGTCTGGAAGCCCTCTCTCCTGGTATCTTTCTGTCTGGAAGCCCTCTCCTCCAGGTATCTTTCTGTCTGGAAGCCCTCTCCTCCATGTATCTTTCTGTCTGGAAGCCCTCTCCTCCAGGTATCTTTCTGTCTGAAAGCCCTCTCCTCCGGGTATCTTTCTGTCTGGAAGCCCTCTCCTCCGGGTATCTTTCTGTGTGGAAGCCCTCTCCTCCAGGTATCTTTCTGTCTGGAAGCCCTCTCCTCCAGTTATCTTTCTGTCTGGAAGCCCCATCGGGCCCTGGGAGATACAGGGGTATTGTTTAATTAATGTACACTGAACAAAAATATAATTGTAACATGTAAAGTTTTGGTGCCATGTATCATGAGCTGAAATAAAATATCAGATACATTTTCGTCAGGTACCCTAGTGGTTAGAGCGTTGGACTAGTGACCGAAAGGTTGCAAGATCGAATCTCTGTCGTTCTGCCCCCTGAACAAGGCAGTTAACCCACTGTTCCCTGGTAGGCCGTCATTGTAAATAGTTAAATAAAGATTCAATTAAAAATAAGAAAAGATGCCAAAAAAAGATTATTTCTCTCAATTTTTTTGCACAAATTTGTTTCCATCCCTGTTAGTGAGCATTTCTCCTTTGCCAAGATAATCCATCCACCTGACAGGTGTGGCATATCAAGAAGCTGATTAAACAGCATGATCATTACACAGGTGCACCTAGTGCTGGAGAAAAGGCCACTCTAAATGTGCAGTTTTGTCACACAACACAACGCCACAGATGTCTCGTGTTTTGAGGGAGCGTGCAATTGGCGTGCTGACTGCAGGAATGTCCACCAGAGCTGTTGCCAGAGAACATAATGTAACATAAGCCGCCTCCAACGTCGTTTTCAAAAATGTGGCAGTACGTCTAATCGTCCTCACCAACCGCAGACCACATGTATGGCGTCATGTGGGCGAGCGGTTTGCTAATATCAACGTTGTGAACAGAGTGCCCCATGGTGGCGGTGGGGTGGTTATGGTTATGGGCAGGCATAAGCTACGGACAACAAACACAATTGCATTTTATTAATGGCAATTGGAATGCACAGAGATACCGTGACGAAATCCTGAGGCCCATTGTCGTGCCATTCATCTGCCTCCATCACCTCGTGTTTCAGCTTGATAATGCACTTCCCCATGTCGCAATTTATTTATTTATTTTTAAATTTTTTATTTCACCTTTATTTAACCAGGTAGGCCAGTTCAGAACAACTGGTCAAGATAAAGAAAAAGCTGTGCGACTAAAACAACAACACAGAGTTACACATGGGATAAACAAACGTACAGTCAATAACACAAAAGAAAAATCTATGTAGGCTGTGTGCAAATGAGGTAGGAGAAGTAAAGAGAAGTGGGACAGCATTCCACAGGCCACCAATCAACAGCCTGGGGGGGGGGGGGCTACACACGTACCCTGAGAGAATACTACAGCTTCCTTTATGCTTTTATACCGTTAAATAACAACGCTGTATCTTGGTGACAATATGAATACGCAGCAACAGTGCATTTTAAACGGGTATCACTTGTATGTAAACACAAACTAATACGAGATTGAATGTTTTACATAATGTATTTGTGTGACAATGTGTTTCATATAAACAATATGTATATATATATTTTTATCTACAGTGTATCTAGGGACAACAGGGAATGACAGAGACATTATTACATCTGTGGATTTCAGGAATTATTTCCTCCTTCAAGTGATGAAATGGTACTTCACAGTATGTCCCCTCTCCTTCTGTCTGAGGGTACTGTACCCAGGCTTTCCTCGAGTCAATGAGGAGACATTTGGAAGGATGGCCTTGCGAGACTCATAATTACCAGCCTAGTAATTACCAGACTGATTACCGCTGAGCAGCGAACCATCCATGTAGGCTCACGAGATCAGGCGGCTTGCGAGGCTATCGCGAGACTACCTGAGGGAGATACAAAAATTGTCCTGCGTTGAAAGGCAGAGTTATAATATAATATAATATATTATATAATGATGCATTATTCGAATGGTTTTCTGCTCATCAGAATGGGGCCAGATCCTATTGGTTTTCTGCTCATCAGAATGGGGCCAGATCCTATTGGTTTTCTGCTCATCAGAATGGGACCAGATCCTATTGGTTTTCTGCTCATCAGAATGGTGCCAGATCCTATTGGTTTTCT
Organism: Hucho hucho; assembly: GCA_003317085.1. Lineage (NCBI taxonomy): Eukaryota > Metazoa > Chordata > Actinopteri > Salmoniformes > Salmonidae > Hucho > Hucho hucho. The sequence goes on from QNTS01007071.1 coordinate 46,712, forward strand.
GCTCATCAGAATGGGGCCAGATCCTATTGGTTTTCTGCTCATCAGAATGGTGCCAGATCCTATTGGTTTTCTGCTCATCAGAATGGGGCCAGATCCTATTTCTGTCAATCTATTATCAGTTCAGCCTTAATAGCCTTGTGAACTCCCTCTGATACACTGGTCAGATTAGACCCTGGCATTACTGTAAGAGGATAGTCCAGCGGAGCACAGAGAGTTGAATAAACCAACCAGCCATGGTGGACCCTCCTCGTCTCTAACATCCCAGCCATGGCGGAACCTCCTCGTCTCTAACATCCCAGCCATGGTGGACCCTCCTCGTCTCTAACATCCCAGCCATGGCGGACCCTCCTCGTCTCTAACATCCCAGCCATGGTGGACCCTCCTCGTCTCTAACATCCCAGCCATGGTGGACCCTCCTCGTCTCTAACATCCCAGCCATGGTGGACCCTCCTCGTCTCTAACATCCCATCCATGGTGGACGCTCCTCGTCTCTAAAATCACAGGGCTTTCATCTCTAATGGCACCCTATTCCTTATCTAGTTCACCAGGGCCAACAGGGTTTCTGCAGGGCCCACAGGGTTTCTGCAGGGCCCACAGGGTTTTACCAGGGCCCACAGGGTTTCACCAGGGCCAACAGGGTTTCACCAGGGCCCACAGGGAGCCCCACAGGGTTTTGGTCAAACTAACTGCACTATAGACTGTAGGTATTAGCGTGCCATTTGGATCGCATAGGGGCCCAGGTAATAGCGTGCCATTTGGAACGCATAAGGGCCCAGGTAATAGCGTGCCATTTGGATCGCATAGGGGGCCCAGGTAATAGTGTGCCATTTGGAACGCATGTTAGTGTGGATCAGGGCTGGGCAAGATTTTGTTTTTTAAGGCATACTGGTATGAATTTGTTAAATACTTTCTATAAAGGTATAACGATACATTGCTAAATAAATGAAAAGTGTTATAAATTGGACTACTTCACTGTCAGTTTGGTCCTGGTTTGGTGGAGTATAAAACCCATTAAAACCGTTTAGGATTCATTTGTTGCCATTCAACGGTCAAACACGACTCATAAAACATATTTTCAACTTTTGTTGTTCAGAAACATAAAATACCGTCATACTGTAAAAAAAAAAAATGTAATAAGAATAACATTGTGATATTACATTGTGGCAATATTGCCCAGCCCTATTGTGGATGTCAACATAAAACATGACTGAGTCTAGGACTCGTATGTCTGCTTAACTCTGACCCAGGCACCAGATGCTCTACGTTCCCCTTTCCACAGGAACGTCAGTTGTAATCATAGAATTAGGAATTACAATACTTAAATGTAATTTAATAGGATCTCTATGTTTGGAATCCTGTTTTATTATTAATGATTTAGGAACATGTTAAATGGTTTAGTGAGAAGCTGTGACCCCACTGGACCAGCTGTAACAGGCTGGATGGGTTTCAAACAAAAGAACAAACAGATGTCTCGCTGTTACTTAATATATTAACAAGACCCCAGGAAGACCCCAGGAAGCATAGCTTCGGCTTTATGCAACAGCTAATGGAGATCTGAATAAACAAAACATTTATTGAGGAAATGTATTTTAGCAAATAAACAACAAATCACCAGCATGTCTCTCTTACAGTACATTATGCTTTTTATATGCAACAGATTCTCATAAGCTGATACCGGCGTACATTCTCAATAAATGTATCACTAGCCACTTTAAACGATGCCATTTATATAATGTTTACATATCCTACACTACTCATCTCACATGTATATACTGTACTCTATACCATCTACTGCATCTTGCCTATGCCGTTCGGCCATCAACTCAAATCTCTAGCCACTTTAATAATTAAAAAGTGGATGTAATAAATGTATCACTAGCCACTTTAAACGATGCCATTTATATAATGTTTACATATCCTACATTACTCATCTCATGTGTATATACTGTACTCCATACCATCTACTGCATCTTGCCTACGCCGGTCAGCCATCGCTCATCCATATATTTATATGTACATACTCGTATTCAATCCTTTACACTTGTGTGTGTATAAGGTAGTCGTTGTGAAATTGTTAGATTACTTGTTAGATACTACTGCATGGTCGGAACTAGAAGCACAAGCATTTCGCTGCACTCGCATTAACATCTGCTAACCATGTGTATGTGTGACCAATAATATTTGATTTGATTTGTATGAAAATAATATTTTCCCTTATTCTTTTGACCATCATTGCAATACATTTATTTGGTTAATATTTTGGGGAGATTTTTATGAAGAAAAAAAAATAACGTGTTTTCATCTGAGGCCCTGGGAAAATGACGTTGTTTGGGAAAACCACTCTTGTCGGTACAGTGTTGTTCCGAGACAGAGTACATTCTCCTTCACCCCTATGGAAGAAAATACGCATCTCAATTGGCAAGCAATTCCCTATGTGATGCACTACGTCCTTATAGGACTTTGGTCAAAAGTAGTGCACACTCTAGGTAATAGGTTGCAGTTTGGAATGCACCCTGTGTTTTGGGGAAGCCACTCTTTGCTACTGCAATGTTGTCCCAAGAAAGTGTTGCTTTTTCACCCCCTGAAATGAAAACGTCTTGACCGGTGAAGGAACTGCAGCAGGCATGCAATAGTTGAGTGGGTACGCTTCACTTCGGATAGTTGAGTGGGTGCGCTTCACTTCGGATAGTTGAGTGGGTACGCTTCACTTCGGATAGTTGAGTGGGTATGCTTCACTTCGGATAGTTGAGTGGGTACGCTTCACTTCGGATAGTTGAGTGGGTATGCTTCACTTCGGATAGTTGAGTGGGTACGCTTCACTTCGGATAGTTGAGTGGGTATGCTTCACTTCAGATAGTTGAGGCAAGTTCACAGTGACTAGAGTCAAAGTACAGTGTGATACAGTGGTGTGGGGGCTGTGCTTCGGCAGAGTGGGTGGGGTTATATCCTGCCTGTTTGGCCCTGTCCGGGGGTATCGTCGGACGGGGCCACAGTGTCTCCCGACCCCTCCTGTCTCAGCCCCCAGTATTTATGCTGCAGTAGTTTATGTGTCGGGGGGTTAGGGTCCGTCTGTTATATCTGGAGTATTTATTTTATCTGGTGTCCTGTGCGAATTTAAGTATGCTCTCTCTAATTATCTCTCTCTTTCTTTCTTTTTTCTTCTTCTCTCTCTCGGAGGACCTGAGCATTAGGACCATTCCTCAAGGCCTACCTGGCCTGATGACTCCTTGATGTCCCGAGTCCACCTGGCCGTGCTGCTTCTCCAGTTTCAACTGTTCTGCCTGTTTTATGAACATTTTAAAATCTTGTCCATGTTCTGTTATAATCTGCACCCGGCACAGCCAGAAGAGGACTGGCCACCCCTCACNCCCCCCACACACATCCCCACACACATTCATTAGCTATTTACGACGACCCTGAAACCCCAAACTATAGCCTTTTAACTGCTGTTTTGCTGTTTATTTTCTATCGTTCTGGAACCAAATAGAGAATCAGAAAGAAAGCATGTAAGCTAATCATTGGCCAAAGCCTCCTGGAGAGACCAACCTATGTAGTTATCTTGTTGCAGAGCATCAAATCTAATTGATTTCCAAGACATGATTCCCCCACTGCTTTTACGCTTCTTTTAAGTGTCTCTTTTTATGTGCAAATAAATGTAATTTTGGGGTTTAAAAATGCATTTGTCCCTAAAGGTTTCCAAATCACAGTCCAAATACTTAAAAGCAGGTGACAAAAAAACTACCTTGCATCATAAATCATTTTTTTTTCCTGACACTGGTTCAGGGTTGAAGTGTTTCACAGAGAGACATCCACAGGGGAGAAAGTACAAAGAGCAGGAGTCAGAGAGATGTGAGATATTCACAACAGATATCCTCCCTCCACACCTGTACGACCAAACAATTGTTTTGAGTTTTTTTTTATTTTATTCATTCATTCAAATTCAACTCATAGACTTCGATGTGTCAGCTTGGCCATCACAGTTTGAAGCCCTTGAGATAAGGTCTGATTCTAGTGTAGTCTAACACCGTGCTTCGTTTCTACGTGTGATGTTATGGTGTCTGGCTGTTAGAGCAGGGACCTCACATCGCTACTGTGGACATCTCTGTTTATTCATCTATTCCTACTGAAAGAGAGAGAGAGAGAGAGAGATTACACAGATCCACATAGAATTAGAAAACAAACCCGATTTTGATAAACTCCCATATCTACTGGGTGAAATACCACAGTGTGCCATCACAGCAGCAAGATTTGTGACCTGTTGCCACAAGAAAGAACAAACACCATTCTGAATACAACCCATATTTACGTTTATTTATTTTCCCTTTTGCACATCATTACAACACTGTATATAGACATAATATGACATTTGAAATGTCTTTATTCTTTTGGAGCTTCTGTGAGTGTAATGTTTACTGTTCATTTGTATTGTTTATTTCACTTTTGTATATTATCTACTTCACTTGCTTTGGCAATGTTAACATGTGTGTCCCATGCCAATAAAGCGGTAGAGAGGCCTTTGAAATTAATTGAGTTGAGGGGGAGCGGAGAGAGAGCCTACAGCAGCATCTAGATCTTCCGCACAGATTCTGTCTGACCTGGGGCCCTGACAGTCAATCTCAATAAGACCAAAATAATGGTGTTCCAAAAAAGGTCCAGTTGAATTGAATTGAGAGAGACTGAGAAAGACAGAGATAGACGGAGAGAGACAGAGCTCTCTCTCTCTCTCAGTTGAAATGTTACCGACAGTCTATAGAGCATCTACCAAATAAAGTGTTACCCTCCCTCTCTCCCCCTCTACCCTCCTCTCTCTTCCCCCCTCTCTTCCCTCCTCTCTCTTCCCCCCTCTCTCTCCCCCCTCTCTTTCCGCTCCTCTCTGCT
>QNTS01007072.1:21665-44074 GCA_003317085.1 Hucho hucho
CTCTACAGTGTTAAATCAACACTATCAGAGTACATATGGTCTCACTCTACAGTGTTAAATCAACACTATCAGAGTACATATGGTCTCACTCTACAGTGTTAAATCAACACTATCAGAGTACATATGGTCTCACTCTACAGTGTTAAATCAACACTATCAGAGTACATATGGTCTCACTCTACAGTGTTAAATCAACACTATCAGAGTACATATGGTCTCACTCTACAGTGTTAAATCAATACTATCAGAGTACATATGGTCTCACTCTACAGTGTTAAATCAACACTATCAGAGTACATATGGTCTCACTCTACAGTGTTAAATCAACACTATCAGAGTACATATGGTCTCATTCTACAGTGTTAAATCAACACTATCAGAGTGCAAATGGTAAAAAAGAGAAGCCGCTAATAATAAAAACCGAAACTTATCGGATCACTTTGCTATTCTCATTCCTTGTAGCTGCCGTGCGGCTTGTAGCGTGAGTGGGAGTAGGGAGAGCGCAGTGGTGACAGTGCTGAACATGAACTTACTCATAAAAACAGCCAGCTCTTTGCTGTATTCGCTGCGTCTCTCTCTAGTCGTGGTTTTAAAAGTTTGGAAATCTCACAGTATCAACTTTGCTGTGCGTTCCAGGTTTCTTTTCACAGTCTATGGCTCCAGGAAACTGTGTAGACCCGGCGATCTGATTGGCCAGCGGTAGACCTATAGGTGCACTCTATTTGCTCAAAATGGGAACACTTTTCCTTCCTGGCTGCTGAATCAAGTGCACCTACCGCCAACAGCACGAAACAAATAGGAACGCAAAGCTTTATCATTGGGTTTTTTACAGAAATGTTTGGCGATCGACCGCTTGGTGACCACTGGCCTATATGGAGAGGGCTAAATTGTAATATTCTTTACAGAATAAATATGAAAAGCATAACCACGGTAGCAATTATAAGGGAACTGTTTGGAGATAATGGGAACATGATTACTCCAAAGGTGAGGACACAACAGTTCACAAGACTGAATCCAAACATTACTTTTATGTGCATTTGACATTTACTGTACTTTTCCTGCATTTGTTAACTTTTTTTCTAAACATGGGCAGGAAATCTCCTGACTATAGGGGGAAGTTTGTTCCACCATTGGGGTGCCAGGACAGAAAAGAGCTTTGACTGGGCTGAGTAGAAGCTGCCCTCCTCCCATAGGGGTGGGAGGGCCAAGAGACCAGAGGTGGCGGAACGGAGTGTTGGCGTGTAGGGTTTGATCATAGCCTGAAGCTAAGGAGGGACAGTTCCCCTTGCTACTCTGCAGGTAAGCACCAGGGTCTTCAAGATGATGCAAGCTTCGACTGGAAGCCAGTGGAGTGTGCGGTGGAACGGGGTGACATGGGAGAACTTGGGAAGGTTGATCACCAGGCATTCTGGATAAGTTGCAGGAGTCTGATGGCACAAGCGGGGAGCTAGCTAAGCTAAGTTATTAAATATGATCTTACAGTGTTAGACTTTCAAAAGGCTATTCAGAGAAACAGATTGTACGGTCGTCGCCAAAAGTTTTGAGAATGACACAAATATTAATGTCACAAAGTTTGCTGCTTCAGTGTCTTTAGAGATTTTTTTTCAGATGTTACTATGGAATACTGAAGTATAATTACTAGCATTTCATACGTGTCAGGCTTTTATTGACAATTACATGAAGTTGATGCAAAGAGTCAATATTTGCAGTGTTGACCCTTCTTTTTCCAAGACCTCTGCAATCCGCCCTGGCATGCTGTCAATTAACTTCTGGGCCACATCCTGACTGATGGCAGCCCATTCTTGCATAATCAATGCTTTGAGTTTGTCATAATTTGAGGGGTTTTGTTTGTCCACCCGCCTCTTGAGGATTGACCACAAGTTCTCAGTGGGATTAAGGTGTGGGGAGTTTCCTGGCCATGAACCCAAAATATCGATGTTTTGTTCCCCGAGCCACTTAGTTATCACTTTTGCCTTATGGCAAGGTGCTCCATCATGCTGGAAAAGGCATTGTTCGTCACAAAACTGTTCCTGGATGGTTGGGAGAAGTTGCTCTCGGGGGATGCAGAATATCAGTCTGTCCCTGATGTTTTTCCTGGAGAGAAGTGGCTTCTTCGCTGCTCTTCTTGACACCAGGCCATCCTCCAAAAGTCTTCGCCTCACTGTGCGTGCAGATGCACTCACACCTGCCTGCTGCCATTCCTGAGCAAGCTCTGTACTGGTGGTGCCCCGATCCCACAGCTGAATCAACTTTAGGAGACGGTCCTGGCGCTTGCTGGACTTTCTTGGGCTATTCAGAGAAACAGATTGTACTTTCGGAGTGCATAGAAAGGAGTCATGAGTGCATCCAGGTGCCCCGGCGAATTATCTTCACAATAAACAAACACAGGCTCCTTCTGTTCAGAACAACCCAGGGGTATGACGTCATGTCATCTGGTAACTGTACATCAGACATAGTGATCATAAACGTTGACGCTGTAATATGACATGAGTTTTACGATAAGGAAATTTGAAGTGCACATTTGGACTGTATTTGGCTTGCTTGTATGACATTCAAAGAGGTATTTATTGCAATCCTCAACGTCTCGTCTTTCAAAGTCCTCTTAATTTACAGTATTTCCTTCACTCAGACAACAACACATTTGCAAAAAGTTGCTCAATAACTGGGAGGGATGGGGGCAACTTGTTGTTGCTAGCAGTGCTCAAGTTCAGAACGTCTGTCAGTCAAAACCCACACAGCGCTGTGAAGCGCAGAGCCAGAGCTCTGACGTCATGTATAACACGTTACTGTAAAGCCACTATGTTCCAATATAAACTATGGTGCGTTGTGGGAAAATGTTATGGGCTGGGAAAGAATTGCTGTATTTCTGATCAGCACTCCTGCTCAGAGAGGCTTTATGAATATGGGCCCAGAGCTTTACAAAAATGATAGGCCGTCTGCTTCTCCTTAGCGTTAAAGATATACAATGTATACATTGATCTGAGAATTTTTGCAATCTGTGTTCTGCTTTTGTACACAAGAAGAAGTTTGATTCTGACAATGAGGATTTTAAGTTAGCCTGTCTGTATAATCTATCTCCACTTGAAAAGTGAAATTAAACTTGGATGTTCTGCTGAAGAAGAAGAAGAAGAAGAGGAAGAAGTCTTTTGTCAGAGGAATGGGAACTCCAGATGGGCGGGTGGACTAGCAGGCAGGCGGGTGGACTAGCGGGCAGGCGGGTGGACTAGCGGGCAGGCGGGTGGACTAGCGGGCAGGCGGGTGGACTAGCGGGCAGGCGGGTGGACTAGCAGGCAGGCGGGTGGTGTTTGTTTCACCTTTCCTGCATGTTAAATGTGTTGTCAGAGGAAGCTTCTCCTCCTGATTGGATAGCTCTTTGGCTCTCTCCTCCACCCTGTTTCCTGAACTGTGTTGTACAGACCTGGGTATAAACACTATCTGCATTTAAAAAAAAATGTATGGTTGGGAGAGATGAAGCAACAGGAGTGGCTAATAAGTCTGGCTGCACAGCTGTTTGGCTAACTTTGTGTAAATTATACAATTATGTGAATAAACTCAAACTCAAATAAGAAGAAACTGTATTTTGAAACTAAGATAAATGATATAAAGTATGATGGAAAAAATCAGCGGAGTTCTTAAAATTAAGTTATGGGCAGAAACATTAATTCAACTCCATCTGTCATTGAATCAGATGGCTCCATCACAAAACCTTTGGATATTGCCAATTATTTTAATGACTATTTAATCTGCAAAGTGGGCCAACTTTGGCATGAAATGCCAACAACAAACTGTGAACCGTCGTATTCATGCATAAAATACCTAATAATGAAAGAAAAACATTGTAATTTGTAATTCTGTAAAGTTAGTGTGGGAGAGGTAGAAAAAAGATTGTTGTCCATCAATAATGAGAAACCTTGTATTGACAACCTAAATGGATCAAATCAAATCAAGCTTTATTCATACAGCACATTTCAGACTTGGAATGCAACACAATGTGCTTCGAATGGAAAAAAAGCGAATAAAAAAAACAAAAGAATGACAAACTGAATGACCTGAAAACACCTTAAGGAAAAGCAAAACTAAAAAGATGTGTTTTAAGATCTCTTTTAAATATGTCCACAGTTTCGGCCCCTCTCAGGTTCTCTGGCAGGCTATTCCAGAGGCTGGGGGCATCATAACTAAAGGCTGCCTCTCCATGCCTCTTGGTCCTCCTCAGGTTCTCTAGCAGGCTATTGCATAATAACTAAAGGCTGTCTCTCCATGCCTCTTGGTCCTCCTCAGGTTCTCTGGCAGGCTATTGCAGAGGCTGGGGGTATTGTAACTAAAGGCTGCCTCTCCATGCCTCTTGGTCCTAGGCTTTGGGATAGTTAAAAGGCCAGTGCCAGAGGACCTGAGGGACCTACTGAATACATAACTTAAAAGCATATCTCACATGTATTGGGGTGCACAATCGTGGCTTGATTTAAAAACCAATAGAAGAATCTCAAAATTAATTCTAAAACTCACAGGCAGCCAGACCTTAAAACCGGTGTAATGTGTGCTCACATTGGCCAACTAGCCGTTGCCGTTGGACAATGGGAATCCTAATAAAATTGCCTAAAGTACACACTCAATGTATCTGAAAGATTTCAAATAGTATTTGAACCCAGGGCTGGTCCTCTACCCTACTGTCTGTGCTGTGCGGAGGATGGCTCAGCAAGGCGTCTGGCTCTAACTTCTTTGGTTGGTCAAAGCTCAATGGGGGTTTAAATAATCTGGCAAATAAGATGAATTCCCTGCTCAACCCACGCTTATTGCGGGAGCCAAGTTGCCCACTCAGCCGCCTCAGAGAACTCAACAGGGTCATTGTTGGAGTGGTACATAGATTAGCCTACTAGCATTTAATATGTTAGCACGTAGAGGTTGTGCCCTGGGCAGGTTGGTGAGGTAGCAGCGTCACTACAGTCTGTTTACACAATACTTGTTGTACATCACAAATGGCAACCCTTTTCCATAATAAAGTGCACTACTTTTGGCCAGTCCCCAGGATTAAAAGTAGTGCACTATAAAAGGGAATAGGGCGCCATTTAGGATGCAGACACAGTACTTGCAGTGTGAAATACTAAAGCCAAGGTAATCCCTTGTTACTCGGTTGGTTTCACCTCGAACAAACAGATGGGAATACATTTGGTAGAAGCATTGGCATCTCTGTCTGTTTTATATTTCTTAGATCTCCACAGAGTTCAACAGCACAGTCTGCACATCATAAAATAGCATTGGCTTTCAATTCTTGCTGAGAGAGAGAATCTGGTTCTTGGTCACGTCTCTGACCAAGGCCCTTCTCCTCCATTTGCTCAGTTTGGCTGGGCGGCTAGCTCTAGGAAGAGTCTTGGTGGTTCCAAACCAAAACAAACTCCAGAACTCAACGTCCAGGGGGTGAGCACTCTCTGCCACAAAGAGACAGTTTAGTTGGAGCAAAGTCAACATCCAGCGGGTGAGCACGCTCTGCCACAAAGGGACAGTTTAGTTGGAGCAAAGTCAACGTCCAGCGGGTGAGCCGCTCTGCAACAAAGGGACAGTTTAGTTGGAGCAAAGTCAACGTCCAGGGGGTGAGCACGCTCTGCCACAAAGGGACAGTTTAGTTGGAGCAAAGTCAACGTCCAGGGGGTGAGCACGCTCTGCCACAAAGGGACAGTTTAGTTGGAGCAAAGTCAACGTCCAGGGGGTGAGCACGTTGGAGCAAAGTCAGATAGTCCTTTGTTCCTAAAATATTGTTTTTAGTAGCTGAATCATTCCTGCTCACATCAAGGTGAAGAGCGGAAGAATTGAAGGATTGAATCCGAGCCTCAGGGTTATCACTTCTGGAAGGCAGAGCTTCTAAGCGAGATGCGGATTTCTTTGGTCTTGTTAGGCGTGATTTAAGTTAATCGGTCGAAGTCGCAGGAGTGCGACTCACCATAGTTCCCGAGAGTACCGACTGAAAGGGAAGCTCTCTTTTTGACAACAGTTTTTGATTACTGTACTGTTATAACATTAGTAATGAGACAAGGTACTGTTATAACATTAGTAATGAGACAACGTACTGTTATAGCATTAGTAATGAGACAACATACTGTTATAACATTAGTAAAGAGACAACGTACTGTTATAACATTACTAATGAGACAAGGTACTGTTATAACATTAGTAATGAGACAACGTACTGTTATAACATTAGTAATGAGACAACGTACTGTTATAACATTAGTAATGAGACAAGGTACTGTTATAACATTAGTAATGAGACAACGTACTGTTATAACATTAGTAATGAGACAAGGTACTGTTATAACATTAGTAATGAGACAACGTACTGTTATAACATTAGTAATGAGACAACGTACTGTTATAACATTAGTAATGAGACAACATACTGTTATAACATTAGTAATGAGACAACGTACTGTTATAACATTAGTAATGAGACAACGTACTGTTATAACATTAGTAATGAGACAAAGTACTGTTAACATTAGTAATGAGACAACGTACTGTTATAACATTAGTAATGAAACAAGGTACTGTTATAACATTAGTAATGAGACAACATACTGTTAAAACATTAGTAATGAGACAACGTACTGTTATAACATTAGTAATGAGACAAGGTACTGTTATAACATTAGTAATGAGACAAGGTACTGTTATAACATTAGTAATGAGACAACGTACTGTTATAGCATTAGTAATGAGACAACATACTGTTATAACATTAGTAATGAGACAATGTACTGTTATAACATTAGTAATGAGACATGGTACTGTTATAACATTAGTAATGAGACAAGGTACTGTTATAACATTGGTAATGAGACAACGCACTGTTAAAACATTAGTAATGAGACAAGGTACTGTTATAACATTAGTAATGAGACAACGTACTGTTATAACATTAGTAATGAGACACTGTACTGTTATAACATTTGTAATGAGACACTGTACTGTTATAACATTTGTAATGAGACAACGTACTGTTATAACATTAGTAATGAGACAAGGTACTGTTATAACATTACTAATGAGACAAGGTACTGTTATAACATTTGTAATGAGACACCATACTGTTATAACATTAGTAATGAGACAAGTTACTGTTATAACATTAGTAATGAGACAAGGTACTGTTATAACATTACTAATGAGACAACATACTGTTATAACGTACTGTTATAACATTAGTAATGAGACAACGTACTGTTATAACATTTGTAATGAGACAACGTGCAGTTATAACGTAAGTAATGAAACAAGGTACTGTTATAACATTAGTAATGAAACAAGGTATTGTTATAACATTAGTAATGAGACAATGTACTGTTATAACATTAGTAATGAGACAACGTGCAGTTATAACGTAAGTAATGAAACAAGGTACTGTTATAACATTAGTAATGAAACAAGGTACTGTTATAACATTAGTAATGAGACAACGTACTGTTATAACATTAGTAATGAGACAACGTACTGTTATAACATTAGTAATGAGACAACGTACTGTTATAACATTAGTAATGAGACAATGTACTGTTATAACATTAGTAATGAGACAAGGTACTGTTATAACATTAGTAATGAGACAAGGTACTGTTATAACATTAGTAATGAGACAACGTGCAGTTATAACGTAAGTAATGAAACAAGGTACTGTTATAACATTAGTAATGAGACAACTTACTGTTATAACATTAGTAATGAGACAACTTACTGTTATAACATTAGTAATGAGACAACGTGCAGTTATAACGTAAGTAATGAAACAAGGTACTGTTATAACATTAGTAATGAGACAACGTACTGTTATAACATTAGTAATGAGACAACGTACTGTTATAACATTAGTAATGAGACAAGGTACTTTTAAATGAAATTAAGGTCAGAAAGACAAATTCAAAGCCATCTTTCATCGAATCAGATGGCTTATTTATCACGAAATCATTTGATGTTGGAAATTATTTTAATGATTATTTTATTGGTAAAGTGGGCAAACTTAGGCAGGAAATGTCCACAACGAACAGTCAGCCATAGTACTCATGCATTAAAAAACTAATAATGAAAGAAAAGTATTGTACGTTTGAAATTTGTAAAGTTAGTGTGGGAGAGTTGGAAAGATTGTTATCAATCAATAATGACAAACCTCCTGGCATTGACAACTTAGATGGAAACCGAGGATAGTAGCTGACTCTATGGCCACTCATATCTGTCTAGAGGAAGGTGTTTGTCCTCAGGCCTGGAGGGAAACAGCCTTTACTGGTTCTAACAGCAGACCTATCAGCTTGTTGGCAGCAAACTGTTGGAAAGGTTTGTGTTTTTTTCAGCTGTGCTAACATAATTGTTAATTAATAATTTATCAATTAGCCATTTAAAATGATAAACTTGGATTAGCTAACACAACGTGCAATTGGAACACAGGAGTGATGGTTGCTGATAATGGGCCTCTGTAGATATTCCATTAAAAATCTGCGGTTTCCAGCTACTATAGTCATTTACAACATTAACAATGTCTACACTGTATTTCTGATCAATTTTAATGTTATTTTAATGAACAAAAAAAATTGCTTTTCTTTCAAAAACAAGGACATTTCTAAGTGACTCCAAACTTTTGAACGGTAGTGTATATCTGGATTCTCCTCTTAATATTAAGTGGCCTAGCTGAATGTGAAAATAACTGGGGGGTCTTTTTCATTACATTCCATGGCCAGCTCTTTCCCAGCGAGCGGAACACAGAGCAACTTCTCTGATGGATTAGGGGAAGCAGATCCCTGGCAGCTTTGATCTGTTATTGATTAGCTCAGCCTGCCCAGTAATTGGGGGTAGGGGTAATTGATCATCAGCCTTTAAAGGGAATGGGCTGCCAGTCCATCTCCTCCCTCCCTCCCTCTCTCTCTCTGGCCTTGTGGGCTAGCAGTAACACTCTTCCCCTGAAGCAGACCTGCTATTACCTCTAGTAAAAGGTGAGGGTATCATGACACAAGGCGAGACCCAGATGCAGCTGGTTGGAGTCTTACAATATTTATTAATGCAATAGTGGAAGGCAAGAGAATGGTCGTGGACAGGCTAAAGGATCAAAACCAGTTCAGAGTCCAAAAGGTACCGAAGGGCAGGCAGAATCAAGGCCAGGGCAGGCAGGATGATCAGGCAGGCTGGAAAGTAGTCCAGGGTCAGGCAGGGGTCAAAAACCCTGGGGAGGACTATCAAAAAGAGAAGCACAAAAGGAGTACAGGACAAACACGCTGGTTGACTTGACTAACTAACATACAAGACGGACTGGCACAGAGAGACAGGAAACACAGGGATAAATACACCGGGGAAAATAAGCGACACCTGGAGGGGTGTGGAGACAGATCAGGGCGTGACAGAGGGCTGTTAAGGAACGTCCCTGTTCTCTGTCTAAACACATCAGCTACACATGGTACACTGAGAAAACGTTATAGATGTGTTTTTTATTTAACATACTAAAGCCCTGAATCTTTTTACTGGCTCAAACAATACTTCCTTCGTTCCTAAAAGAACGCTGATATACAGGATAGTGATTTATTGAAACCTTTACTGGGCAGGATAGCAATAATCTACAGTGGTGGGTGTTGAGGTGTGTTTTATTAATAGTTTGGCACTTTTACACAATATGAGGATTACTACTCTATTCCCCATATATTGCAAAAAAAAATTTTTATATGTTTATTAAAAGTGCAATATCCAGGAATCGCTCCGCCATTTCTTGGTTGCTAAAATTCTAATAGTTTGCCTAATTTCAGTTTATGTGACAAAACAATCAAGTCCAATGTAGAGAATCATTGTACCCTCTAAACTGATGTGAAATATATTTTCCATAACCCAAAAATATTGTATTTTCAGCTGTTTGAAGCTGGTGTACAAAACCGAAAAAGTAAAAGACTCAAAAAACGAAACGCAAGAACAACTTCTTAGACTTGCTTTCAATGAGAATGACAGATCCATAACTCACATTTCTACGTGCATTTGGTCAGGTCGTCCGAAAAGTGACATATTGCAGCTTCAAAAACGAGATTTGCTTATTTATTTCAGTGCAGAGCACCATGCCGTCTGCTAAGTTCATAGAGGTCATAAGATTCTATGTCATTCCATGGCAAAGCTAGCTGCAGGACTAGAGACGGAGCAGGGGGCTCCAGCGCCACAACACCATGCGGTAGACTCAGCCCTCAGTCAGACGCTTTTATACATACAGTTTGCAGTACACCGTGCACCACTGCTGAGTGAGCAGAATTCCACGTGCCCACGTCCCAAATGGCACCTTATTCCATATGGGCCCTGGTCAAAAGTAGTGCACTAAATTGTGTACAGGATGCCATTTGTGATTACACCAACACACTTCCCACAGGAAGTGGAGAGAGGGATTGAGTCTTTCACTCCCATGACACGTGTGATTCAGTGTTGGTTCTGAGGGCTTTATAATGTACGAGATGACTAATGGATGGGTTGGGAGAATGGCTAGAAAATGGCAGTGTCCCAAATGGCACCCTATTCCCTATATAGTGCACCACTTTTGACAAGGACCCATAGGAATGATAGGTAGGCAATAGGGTTCAGTTTGGGACACAGACGTTCTCCAGCCGTTGAAATCAAATCAAATCAAATTTTATTTGTCACATACACATGGTTAGCAGATGTTAATGAGAGTGTAGTGAAATGCTTGTGCTTCTAGTTCTTACCATGCAGTAGTATCTAACAAGTTATCTAACAATTTCACAACAACTACCTTATACACACAAGAGTAAAGGAATGAATACGAGTATGTACATATAAATATATGGATGAGCGATGGCTGACCGGCATAGGCAAGATGCAGTAGATGGTATGGAGTACAGTATATACACATGTATATATATGAGATGAGTAATGTAGGATATGTAAACATTATATAAATGGCATTGTTTAAAGTGGCTAGTGATACATTATTTCATCCAATTATAATTATTAAAGTGGCTAGAGATTTGGGTCGATGGCCGGACGGCATAGGAAAGATACAGTAGATGGTTTAGAGTACAGTGTATACATTTGATATGAGTATGTCGGATACGTAAACATTATATACAAAATGGTTTAAAGTGGCTAGTGATACATTGTTACATCCAATTCCTATGTTTAAAGTGGCTAGAGATTTAAGTCAGTATGTTGGCAGCAGCCACTCAATGTTAGTGATGGCTGTTTAACAGTCTGATGGCCTTGAGGTAGAAGCTGTTTTTCAGTCTCTCGGTCCCAGCTTTGATGCACCTGTACTGACCTCGCCTTCTGGATGATAGCGGGGTGAACAGGCAGTGGCTCGGGTGGTTGTTGTCCTTGATGATCTTTTTGGCCTTCCTGTGACATCGGGTGGTGGAGGTGTCCTGAAGAGCAGGTAGTTTACCCCCGGTGATGCGCTGTGCAGTCCTCACTACCCTCTGGAGAGCCTTACGGTTGTGGGCGGAGCAGTTGCCGTACCAGGCGGTGATACAGCCCGACAGGATGCTCTCGATTGTGCATCTGTAAAAGTTTGTGAGTGATTTTGGTGACAAGCCGAATTTCTTCAGCCTCCTGAGGTTGAAGAGGCGCTGTTGCGCCTTCTTCACCATGCTGTCTGTGTGGGTGGACCAATTCAGTTTGTCCGTGATGTGTACGCCGAGGAACTTAAAACTTTCCACCTTCTCCACTACTGTCCCCTCGATGTGGATAGGGGGGTGCTCCCTCTCCTGTTCTTCAGCCGTTCTCTAGCCATTCTCCAGCCATTCTCTAGCCATTCTCCAGCCATTCTCCAGCCATTCTCTAGTCATTCTCCAGCCATTCTCCAGCCATTCTCCAGTCATTCTCTTGCCATTCTCTAGCCATTCTCCAGACATTCTCCAGCCATTCTCCAGCCATTCTCTAGCCATTCTCTAGCCATTCTCTAGCCATTCTCCAGACATTCTCCAGACATTCTCCAGCCATTCTCTAGTCATTCTCTAGTCATTCTCTAGCCATTCTCCAGCCATTCTCCAGCCATCCTCTAGTCATTCTCCAGCCATTCTCTAGCCATTCTCCAGCCATTCTCCAGCCATTCTCTCAACCCATCCATGTCTCTAGATAGAGGAGGATCGATGTGTGATAGAAACAGGGACAAGGGAAACCAGCAGAGTCTGACTAGTCTTATAGCAACTATCTTGCTTCTAAAATGGCCTTAAACACTGTCCAAGTATTACAAAAGAGAATACGATTTGTGATAAGAAACCCAACCCTACATTTTGTCTGATAAAGTCTTGGCATATCTAACACAACATCCTCCCTGATTTTATGTCTTGGAGACTCAGAGTGAAGCTCTGGGTGCTGTTTCAGCAATACAGATCTCTGGCTAGGGTCCAATGGTGGCTGAATACAACAGGGAGAGGAGAGGAGAGAAGACAGACAGACTCAGAATCAGACAGAGAGACAGACAGACGCAGACAGACGCGGACAGACAGCTGTGAGGCTCTGTGCTCTAACAACTGCTGGTGCTGCTGTAGAGGAAGTCTGTCTGTTATTCAGCCCAGTGGAGGAAGGATGTCTGTTATTCAGCCCAGTGGAGGAAGTCTGTCTGTTATTCAGCCCAGTGGAGGGAGGCTGTCTGTTATTCAGCCCAGTAGAGGAAGGCTGTCTGTTATTCAGCCCAGTAGAGGAAGGCTGTCTGTTATTCAGCCCAGTAGATGAAGGCTGTCTGTTATTCAGCCCAGTAGAGGAAGGCTGTCTGTTATTCAGCCCAGTAGATGAAGGCTGTCTGTTATTCAGCCCAGTAGAGGAAGGATGTCTGTTATTCAGCCCAGTAGATGAAGGCTGTCTGTTATTCAGCCCAGTGTGATCTGAGCCACTCCACTGAGTTCAGCTCGACTCCCTCAGTATTTACTATTCTTTCAGCTTCGTGCGTGCGTTTGTGTTCTATCCTTTGCTTCCCTCGGCTCTCCAGAGGAACCCTCATCAAGGGGCTACTGGGACTTTCCCAGTTTATTATCCTTTACCCTGGGCTTTCTCCTTCACCCTTCAACCTCTTCGCTCTTTTTCCCCTCCACCCTGCACACTGCAGAACACACAGCTCAGCACAGGCAAATGTACTTATCATCCACACTCTCTCTTGGTGTAGGGTCAAAGCGATAGAGGCCTGCTTAATTAAGAGGCCATCAGATAGCTTCTCACTTTACTAGATTATGAGCATCATGATCAGAGGTCTGATATGTGACTAAGTGGCATCATCATGATCAGAGGTCTGATATGTGACTAAGTGACATCATGATCAGAGGTCTGATATGGGACTAAGTGGCATTATGATCAGAGGTCTGATATGGGACTAAGTGGCATCATCATGATCAGAGGTCTGATATGTGACTAAGAGGCATCATCATGATCAGAGGTCTGATATGTGACTAAGTGGCATCATCATGATCAGAGGTCTGATATGTGACTAAGTGACATCATCATGTTCAGAGGTCTGATATGTGACTAAGTGGCATCATCATGATCAGAGGTCTGATATGTGACTAAGTGGCATCATGATCAGAGGTCTGATATGTGACTAAGTGGCATCATCATGATCAGAGGTCTGATATGTGACTAAGTGACATCATCATGATCAGAGGTCTGATATGTGACTAAGTGACATCATGATCAGAGGTCTGATATGTGACTAAGTGGCATCATGATCAGAGGTCTGATATGTGACTAAGTGACAGGATCATGTTCAGAGGTCTTCCTCCTTCCTCCTGTCTTCCTCCTTGCCTGCATACAGTACCTCACCCTCTAACCTCATCTGGCTGACGAGGAGCAATTAGCCTTTACTGGACCTCCATTAATCTGGGATTAATTCATTAATCCACTCTGGGCTGAGAGGGGCGGGGCAAGATCGAGTCTCAAATCAAATCAAATTTCAAATCACATTTCATTGATCACATACACATGGTTAGGATATGTTATTGTGAGTGTAGCGAAATGCTCCTGGATGGATGAGAGACAGGGAGAAAGGTTCACATGGCTGAGGACCACAGCAGTGATCAGAGAAACACTCTCCATTCATCACCTTAGTTTAGAGTAGAATATAGTAGAGTAGACCTACATGCCTTTTCACCCTGGGAGAGGGTCACTACTATATGAATCAGGGGGTGTGTCATCAAATCAAATTGTATTTGTCACATGCACCAAATACAACAGGTGTAGACCTTACAGTGAAATGCTTACTTACAAGAACTTAACCAACAATGCAGTTTTAAGAAAAATACCTACAAAAAACAAGAAATAAAAGTAACAAATAATTAAATAGCAGCAGTAAAATAACAGTAGCGAGGCTGTATACAGGGGGTACCGGTACAGAGTCAATGTGCGGGGGCACCGGTTAGTCGAGGTAATTGAGGTAATATGTACAGTAGGTAGAGTTAAAGTGACTATGCATAGATAATAACAGAGAGTAGCAGCGGCTTTAAAGAGGGGGGCAATGCAAATAGTCTGGGTAGTCATTTGATGAGATGTTCAGGAGTCTTATGGCTTGGGTGTAGAAGCTGTTTAGAAGCCTCTTGGACCTAGACATGGCGCTCCGGTACCACTTGTCGTGTGGTAGCAGAGAGAACAGTCTATGACTAGGGTGGCTGGAGTCTTTGACAATTTTTAGGGCCTTCCTCTGACACCGCCTGGTATAGAGGTCCTGGATGGCAGGAACCTTGGCCCCAGTGATGTACTGAGCCGTACGTACTACCCTCTGTAGTGCCTTGCGGTCGGAGGCCGAGCAGTTGCCATACCAGGCAGTGATGCAACCCTTCAGGATGCTCTCGATGGTGCAGCTGTAGAACCTTTTGAGGATCTGAGGACCCATGCCAAATCTTTTCAGTATCCTGAGGGGGAATAGGTTTTGTCGTGCCCTCTTCACAATTGTCTTGGTGTGTTTGGACCATTCTAGTTTGTTGGTGATGTGGACACCAAGGAACTTGAAGCTCTCAACCTGCTCCACTACAGCCCCGTCGATGAGAATGGGGGCGTGCTCGGCCCTCCTTTTCCTGTAGTCCACGATCATCTCCTTTGTCTTTGTCACATTGAGGGAGAGGTTGTTGTCCCTGCACCACACGGTCATGTCTGTAGTCTATGCTGTAGTCAATGAATAGCATTCTCACATAGGTGTTCCTTTTGTCCAGGTGTGAAAGGGCAGTGTGGAGTGCGATTGAGATTGCGTCATCTGTGGATTTAAAAAAAAAAATAATTCCCCTTTCTTTAACCAGGTAGGCCAGTTGAGAACAAGTTCTCATTTACAACGGCGACCTGGCCAAGATAAAGCAAAGCAGTTCGACACATACAACAACACAGAGTTACACATGGAATAAACAAACATACAGTCAATAATACAGTAGAAAAAGTCTGTATACAGTGTGTGCAAATGAGGTAAGATAAGGGAGGTAAGGCAATACATAGGCCATGGTGGCGAAGTAATTACAATATAGCAATTAAACACTGGTATGGTAGATGTGCAGAAGATGAATGTGCAAGTAGAGATACTGGGGTGCAAAGGAGCAAGATAAATAAATAAATACAGTATGGGGATGAGGTAGTTGGATGGGCTATGTACAGGTGGGCTATGTACAGGTGCAGTGATTTGTGAGCTGCTCAGACAGCTGGTGCTTAAAGCTAGTGAGGGAGATATGAGACTCCAGCTTCAGTGATTTTTGCAGTTCGTTCCAGTCATTGGCAGCAAAGAACTGGAAGGAAAGGCGGCCAAAGGAGGAATTGGCTTTGGGGTTGACCAGTGAGATATACCTGCTGGAGCGCGTGCTACGGGTGGGTGCTGCAATGGTGACCAGTGAGCTGAGATAAGGCGGGGCTTTACCTAGCAAAGACTTGTAGATGACCTGGAGCCAGTGGGTTTGGCGACGAGTATGAAGCGAGGGCCAGCAGACGAGAGCTTACAGGTCGCAGTGGTGGGTAGTATATGGGGCTTTGGTGACAAACGGATGGCACTGTGATAGACTGCATCCAATTTGTTGAGTAGAGTGTTGGAGGCTATTTTGTAAATCACATCGCCGAGGATCAGTAGGATGGGCAGTTTTACAAGGATATGTTTGGCAGCATGAGTGAAGGATGCTTTGTAGCGAATAGGAAGCCAATTCTAGATTTAATTTTGGATTGGAGATGCTTAATGTGAGTCTGGAAGGAGAGTTTACAGTCTAACCAGATACCTAGGTATTTGTAGTTGTCCACATATAGTTGTCCAGAGTAGTGATGCTGGACGGGCGGGCAGGTGCGGGCAGCGATCGGTTGAAGAGCATGCATTTAGTTTTACTTTCTTTTAAGAGCAGTTGGAGGCCACGGAAGGAGAGTTGTATGGCATTGAAGCTCGTCTGGAGGGTAGTTAACACAGTGTCCAAAGAAGGGCCAGAAGTATACAGAATGGTGTCGTCTGCGTAGAGGTGGATCAGAGAATCACCACCAGCAAGAGCGACATCATTGATGTATACAGAGAAGAGAGTCGGCCCGAAAATTGAACCCTGTGGCACCCCCATAGATTGCCAGAGGTCCGGACAACAGGCCCTCCGATTTGACACACTGAACTCTATCTGAAAAGTAGTTGGTGAATCAGGCGATGCAATCATTTGAGAAACCAAGGCTGTTGAGTCTGCCAAAAAGAATGTGGTGATTGACAGAGTCAAAAGCCTTGGCCAGGTTGATGAATACGGCTGCAAAGTAATGTCTCTTATCGATGGTGGTTATGATATTGTTTAGGACCCTCAGTGTGGCTGAGGTGCACCCATGACCAGCTCTGAAACCAGATTGCATAGCGGAGAAGGTACGGTGGGATTCGAAATGGTCGGTAATCTGTTTGTTAACTTGGCTTTCGAAGACCTTAGAAAGGCAGGGTAGGATATATATAGGTCTGTAGCAGTTTGGGTCTAGAGTGTCTCCCCCTTTGAAGAGGGGGATGACCGCGGCATCTTTCCAATCTTTGGGAATCTCAGGCGATACGAAAGAGAGGTTAAACAGGCTAGCAATAGGGGTTGCAACAATTTCGGCAGATCATTTTAGAAAGAGAGGGTCCAGATTGTCTAGCCCGGCTGATATGTAGGGGTCCAGATTTTGCAGCTCTTTCAGAACATCAGCTATCTGGATTTGGATGAAGGAGAAATGGGGGAGGCTTGGGCGAGTTGCTGTGGGGGGTGCCTACCCTCAATGCAGTGGGCATGTGGGAGGAGGTGCTCTTATTCTCCATGGACTTCACGGTGTCCCAGAACCTTTTTGAGTTTGTGCTACAGGATGCAATTTTCTGCTTGAAAAGCTAGCCTTAGCTTTCCTAACTGCCTGTGTATATCGGTTCCTAACTTCCCTGAAAAGTTGCATATCACAGGGGCTATTCGATGCTAATGCAGAACGCCACAGGATGTTTTTGTGCTGGTCAAGGGCAGTCAGGTCTGGAGAGAACCAAGGGCTATATCTGTTCCTGGTTCTACATTTTTTTAAAGGGAGGCACTTTTAAAGAATAACCAGGCATCCTCTACTGACGGGATGAGGTCAATATCCTTCCAGGATAACCTGGGCCAGGTCGATTAGAAAGGCCTGCTCACTAAAGTGTTTTAGGGAGCGTTTGACAGTAATGAGGGGTGGTCGTTTGACCGCAGACCCATTTCGGGTGCAGGCAATGAGGCAGTGATCGCTGAGATCTTGGTTGAAAACAGCAGAGGTGTATTTGGAGGGCAAGTTGGTTAGGATGATATCTATGAGGGTGCCCGTGTTTACGGATTTGGGGTTGTACCTGGTGGGTTCATTGATAATTTCTGTGAGATTGAGGGCATCAAGCTTAGATTGTAGGATGGCCGGGGTGTTAAGTTTATGTCACCTAGCAGCACGAGTTTATGTCACCTAGCAGCAGCTCTGAAGATAGATGGGGGGCAATCAGTTCACATATGGTGTCCAGGACACAGCTGGGGGCAGAGAGTGGTCTATAGCAAGCGGCAACGGTGAGAGACTTGTTTCTGGAAAGGTGGATTTTTAAAAGTAGAAGATCGAATTGTTTGGGTACAGACCTCGATAGTAAGACAGAATCTCTGCAGTAGATTGCAACACCGCCCCCTTTGGCCGTTCTATCTTGTCGGAAAATGTTATAGTTAGGGATGGAAATTTCAGGGTTTTTGGTGGTCTTCCTAAGCCAAGATTCAGACACGGCTAGGACATCCGGGTTGGCAGAGTGTGCTAAAGCAGTGAATAATAAAAACACTTAGGGACGAGGCTTCTAATGTTAACATGCATGAAACCAAGGCTTTTACAGTTACAGAAGTCAACAAATGAGAGCACCTGGGGAATAGGAGTGGAGCTAGGCACTACAGGGCCTGGATTAACCTCCACATCACCAGAGGAACAGAGGAGGAGTAGGATAAGGGTACGGCTAAAGGCTTTAAGAACTGGTCGTCTAGTACGTTCGGAACAGAGAGTAAAAGGAGCAGGTTTCTGGGCGCGATAGAATAGATTCAAGGCATAATGTACAAAGGTACGGTAGGATGTGAATACAGTAGAGGTAAACCTAGGCATTGAGTGATGATGAGAGAGATATTGTCTCTAGAAAACATAATTTACACCAGGTGATGTCACCACATGTGTGAGGGGTGGAACTAAAGGGTTGGCTAAGGCATATTGAGCAGGGCTAGAGGCTCTATAGTAAAATAAGACAATAATCACTAACCAGAACAGCAATGGACAAGGCATATTGACATTAGGGAGAGGCATGCGTAGCCGAGTGATCATAGGGGTCCAGTGAGTAGTGAGGCTGGCTGGAGACACGGCAATTCAGACAGCTAGCAGGCCAGGGCTAGCAAGCTAGCAGAAGGGCCTTTGAGGGACGTCGCGACGGAGGGAGTCTGTTATAGCCTCCTCGTGCGGAGCCTCCTCGTCAGTTGTGATGGATTAGTAGGGTTCCGTGTGGTAAAGGGGTCCAGTCCAATGGGCAAAATAGGTATAGTGGCCCAAGAAATTCAGCTAACAGTCCGATATGCTCTAGACAGCTAGCGGGCTGCGGCTAGCAGGCTAGAAGGCTAGCAGATGGGCATTCATGCGAGGTCGTGACGGAGGGGCCAGTTGAGTAACCCCATCGGGCAGATTACGTCGGTAGTCCAGTCATGAAGGATCGGCGGGGCTTCGTACCGGCAGTGAAAGGGGTCCAGGTATAGGTATTGTAGCCCAGGAGTGGCTGATGTACCTCTTCAGCTAGCCGGGAGATGGACCTAGCATGGGCTAGCTCCAGGCTAATTGGTGCTTGCTTCGGGACAGAGACGTTAGCCAGGAGTAGACACTCGGATTGCAGCTAGCTAGCTGCGATGATCCAGGTGAGAAGGTTCAGAGCTTGCGGTGGGAATCTGGGGATATGGAGAGAAAATAGGTCCGGTATGCTCTAGATGGAATCGCGTTGTGCAAACTGGCGAGAGTTTTCCGAGCTAAAGGTTAGCTGATGACCGCTAGCAGTGGTTAGCTGACAACTAGCTGGTAGCTAGTTAGCTGGCTAGCTTCTGTTGGGGGTTCCGATTCAGAAGTAATGAAAAATACTAGATCCACACCACATTGGGTGAGGCGGGTTGCAGGAGAGTACTTTGAAGTTGAGGTTTAGAAAAATATAAAAAGATATGCGAAGAAAAAATATATAAAAGATATATACATGAGACACGACAAAGACGAGTACAAAGACGTCTGACTGCTACGCCATCTTGGATTATACTTGGAATATACTGGGGCGGAGTGGGTCTAGGGTTTCTGGGATAATGGTGTTGATTTGAGCCGTGACCAGCCTTTCAAAGCACTTCATGGCTACAGACGTGAGTGCTACGGGTCGGTAGTCATTTTGGCAGGTTACCTTAGTGTTCTTGGGCACAGGGACTATGGTGGTCTGCTTGAAATATGTTGGTATTACAGACTCAGACAGGGAGAGGTTGAAAATGTCAGTGAAGACACTTGCCAGTTGGTCAGCGCATGCTCAGTGTACACATCCTGGTAATCCGTCTAGCCCTGTGGCCTTGTGAATGTTGACCTGTTTAAAGGTCTTACTCACATCGGCTGCAGAGAGCATGATCACACAGTCGTCTGGAACAGCTGATGCTCTCATGCATGTTTCAGTGTTACTTGCCTCAAAGCGAGCATAGAAGTTATTTAGCTCGTCTGGTAGGCTTGTGTCACTGGCCAGCTCTCGGCTGTGCTTCCCTTTGTAGTCTGTAATAGTTTGCAAGCCCTGCCACATCCGACGAGCGTCGGGGCCGGTGTAGTACGATTCGATCTTAGTACTGTATTGACGCTTTGCCTGTTTGATGGTTCGTCGGAGGGCATAGCGGGATTTCTTATAAGCTTCTGGGTTAGAGTCCGGCACCCTATTCCCTTTATAGTGCACTACTGTTGGCCCTGGCACAATTTGGTACACAGCCAGAGAGGGAGCCAGGCAGGCTGTATAGAGAGAGATACCATTTGGCTACCACACACAGCTGTGTTGAAACTACTTGACTGTTCTAAGTCATTACTAATCCAATACAGTGTTGTTGTTGTCACATCAGGCTGGTTTCCCCGTGGATAGAGAAGAGGTTTTAAGGACGCTGAAGAAAGCTGTGTTTTCTCTCCCTTTGTTTATCTATCTGTTCTGCTGTCTGTTTCCACAAGCTGTGGACTACAGAGATGAATGACACTAATAATGAGTACATTTTCTGCTCAGAATACTGTGGATTGACCGTTTTTTTTTTTTTTCCCCACTGGTGTCAAGTGTCTTCACAAACTACAATTCAATTAGAGTCTGCACTTGCACCCAGGTACCAACACAGGTTAATGTCTACATCAGAAAATACTATAGTATACTACTATGGTACAAATACTATAGTATACATCTATGGTACAAACACTATAGTATACTACTATGGTACAAATACTATAGTATAAGACTATGGTACAAATACTATAGTATACTACTATGGTACAAATACTATAGTATACTACTATGGTACAAATACTATAGTATACTACTATGGTACAAATACTATTGTATACTACTATGGTACAAATACTATAGTATACTACTATGGTACAAATACTATAGTATACTACTATGGTACAAATACTATAGTATACAACTATGGTACAAATACTATAGTATACTACTATGGTACAAATACTATAGTATACTACTATGGTACAAATACTATAGTATACTACTATGGTACAAATACTACAGTATTCACTGTAGAGTTTTGCGGACTGTAGTGTACTGTAGTATTTACAGTTATTATTATACATCCTGTAGTAAAACAAAGCTAGTATAAACTATAGTAATTCAGATCCCAAATGTAAAAAATACTATAGTATACTACTATCGTACAAATACTATAGTATTCACTGTAGTCTTTTTGCGGACTGTAGTATACTGTAGTATTTACAGTCAACTATTGTATAAATACTGTAGTAAAACAAAGCTAGTATAAACTATAGTAATTAATGTACTTTTTTTGTGGATTGTAGTATACTGTAGTATTTACTGTAATGTTTATGAAGACATTACTGTAGTGTTAACTGTAGTGTTTTTGTTTAATTAACTTAAACATAGAAGTGGAGGCTTCTCCTTCAGGAAACCTACTGGAGAAATACTGAAAGAGCACATTTTCCACAACCTGTTGGTAGGTAAGACTGGGGTGTGAACGGATAGCTCTTTTCTATATACTGTAGGGAACGCAATACACTGAGTGTACAAACCATTAGGAACACCTGCTCTATCCATGACAGACTGACCAGGTCAATCCAGGTGAAAGCTATGATCCCTTAACTGATGGCACCTGTTAAATCCACTTCAATCAGTGTAGATGAAGGGAAGGAGACAGGTTAAAGAAGGATTTTTAAGCCTTGAGACAATGGAGACATGGATTGTGTATGTGTGCCATTCAGATAGGAGAAAACTGTGATAGGAGAAAACTGAGGATGGATCAACAACATTGTAGTCACTCCACAATACTAACCTAAATGAGAGTGAAAAGAAGGAAGCCTGTACAGAATAGAAATATTCCCAGAAAGACTCACAGCTGTAATCGCTGACTCAGGGGTCAAGACCCGTCTCTTCAATTTTCATATTCTCTTAAATTTTCATATTCTGATAGCAGACAGCCAGCCACCTAGCCAGTCAGTACACTGCAGTATTACTGTCTCCATCAGTGAGTCAGCATATCTGCCAGTCATCCAGTCAGTGAATCAGTCATCCAGTCAGTGAATCAGTCATCCAGTTAGTGAATCAGTCAGCCAGACATCCAGTCAGTCAATCTGTCAGCCAGCCAGCCAGTTAGTCATCCAGCCAGTCATCCAGTCAGTGAATCAGTCATCCAGTTAGTGAATCAGTCAGCCAGTCAGTGAATCAGTCAGCCAGACATCCAGTCAGTCAATCTGTCAGCCAGCCAGCCAGTTAGTCA
>QNTS01007075.1:0-16386 GCA_003317085.1 Hucho hucho
GCTGTGAGTGAGCGTGATGAGGGGGACCTGAGGTTTGGCGTGGCCCAGGGGG
This sequence comes from Hucho hucho, assembly GCA_003317085.1. Classification (NCBI taxonomy): domain Eukaryota; kingdom Metazoa; phylum Chordata; class Actinopteri; order Salmoniformes; family Salmonidae; genus Hucho; species Hucho hucho. The sequence goes on from QNTS01007075.1 coordinate 53, forward strand.
TGGACATGGTGTTCGCCAGCTTCATCCGCTGTGGCCAGGACGTCAGGGAGGTCCGACGGGCCCTGGGGCCCTTCGGAAAGGACATCAAGGTGGTCAGCAAGGTGGAGAGTCGCCAGGGAGTACAGAAGTGAGTGTGTGTGGAGGAGAAGAGAGAGAGGAAGAGACACACACAGAGTCAACAACATGAATAGAATACCTTTCATTGAATGAGTAGCTTTACAGTCTCAGATTTACACATGACAGCACGTATGTTCAGCGTCAGTAGATGGATACCCTGCTGTCAAAACCTGCCATTGGCCTTGGAACCAAATGACTCATTCTGTATCCACTCACAGTGGATTTGTGTGGATGACCATTCTCTAACAATAAGATTCTATAATCTACAGTACATACAGTAAGACAAGACAACCGTACTCCTGAATGCTCTACCAGCTAGAATAGAGGAAGTATTCAGAGTAGGAGATCTAAAAATGCTTGTTGTTGTTGTTGTTGACCAGATACAATGCTATTTCACAGTAAACAAATAATCAACTGACTCAGCATGCTTATAGGTAAGGGCACTCAACATGTACGGCACATACACAAATGACTGATGATTGGCTGAGAGAATTTGATACTAAGAAGCTTGTGGGAGGTGTTTTGTTAGTCTTCAGTGCAGCTTTTTACATTATCGATCATAATGTTCTGCTGGAAAAACATCTGTGTTATGGCTTTACACCCCCTGCTATACTGTGGATTAGAGTTACCTGTCTAACAGAACACAGAACACAACATGATCCAGGTAGAGTCGGGCATACCTAGGGCTCTGGCGGTCATGAAATGTTGTCAGCTGGTGATTGTCAAGCAAATAACTGCCAGTCTCACTGTAATTGACCGTTAATTAACATAAACACGTTTAGCATCTACACATAGCCTACAAGCCACTGATGCAGACCTTTGGAACATCTACATTTTAAAAAGTTGAATAAATCCATTTAATATAGCCTACACCTTCACAATAAATCCATTATTTATTTTAGACAGGTCTAAAGAATCATGATATGAAGAAAATGTAGTCTATTCAAGAAGAACAGAACAGCATACTCTGAGTTGTCCTTATGTTAGGTCCTGATCTGGCTATGCCATATGGCTGTGGGATACACTAGTTCATTTAGCAGACAATATTTGCTTAGAATTCCGTGGGATTATGAAGAATACAATTGAACATAGCTTCATAAAATAGAACGGATATTTTCTACAAATAATTGTGGCTATTCTGTGTTGAACGGTTAACAAAGAAACTGGTCCTCCTATATGCTTCATTTAGAGTTATTTATGCAACTGTAGTTGTAATACAACTGTTGGGCTATATGTTTAGATGTGTAATACATTCTGACGCTGCATGATAGGACTCTGCTTTCTTGACATCGCTATCAAACAGTCCTACAGGCCTGGCTTCATAGCACCTGGACTACTGCTCAGTCATACTGTATGGCCAAGTGCCACAAAGAGGGACATTGGCTCAGAACAGAGCAGCACGGCTGGCCCTTAAATATACACAGAGAGCTAACATCATTAACATGCATGTCAATCTCTCCTGGCTCAAAGTAGAGGAGAGATTGACTGCATCACTGCTTGTCTTTGTGAGAGGTATTGACGTGTTGATGGCACTGAGCTGTCTGTTCAAATGACTAGCACACAGCTCAGACACCCATGCATACCCCACAAGGCATGCCATACATTTTGTATTGTAGATACACTATACTGTACCAGTCAAAAGTTTAGACACACCTACTCACTCCAGGGTTTCCCTTTATTTTTACTATTTTCTACATTGTTGAATAATAGTGAAGACATCAAAAACTATGATCAAGGCAAACTGGCAACAGACAAACAGAGAAAACAGGTATAAGTACACTGGGGATAATGGAGAAGATGGGCGACACCTGGAGGGGGGTGGAGACGAGCACAAAGACAGGTGAAACAGATCAGGGTGTGACAACTATGAAATAAAACATATGGAATCATGTAGTAACCAAAAAAGTGTTAAACAAATCAAAATATATTTTATATTTTAGATTCTTCAAGTAGCCATTTTTTACCTTGATGACGTGGCACCGTCATAGGATGCCACCTTTCCAATAAGTCAGTTTGTAACATTTCTGCCCCACTAGAGCTGCCCCGGTCAACTGTAAGTGCTGTTATTGTGAAGTGGAAGCGTCTAGGAGCAACAACGGCTTAACCGCGAAGTGGTAGGCCACACAAGCTCACAGAATGGGACCGCCGAGTGCTGAAGCGCGTAGCGCGTAAACATCGTCTGTGCTCAGTTTCAACACTCACTACCAAGTTCCAAACTGCCTCTGGATGCAACGTCAGCACAGGAACTGTTCGTCGGGAACTTGATGAAATGGGTTTCCATGGCCGAGCAGCAGCACAAAGCCTAAGATCATCATGCGCAATGCCAAGCGTCAGCTGGAGTGGTGTAAAGCTCACCGCCATTGGACTCTGGAGCAGTGAAAACGCGTTCTCTGGAGTGATGAATCACACTTCATTATCTGGCAGTCTGACGGATGAATCTGGGTTTGGCTGCTGCCAGGAGAACGCTACCTGCCAGAATGCATAGTGACAACTGTAAAGTTTGGTGGAGGAGGAATAATGGTCTGGTCTGTTTTTCATGGTTCGGGCTAGGCCCCTTAGTTCCAGTGAAGGGAAATCGTAATGCTACAGCATACTATGACATTCTAGACAATTCTGTGCTTCCAACTGTTTCAGCCTGACAATGCCCCTGTGCACAAAGCGAGGTCCATACAGAAATGGTTTGTCAAGATCGGTGTGGAAGAACTTGACTGGCCTGCACAGAGCCCTGACCTCAACCCCATTGAACACCTTTGGGATGAATTGGAACACCGATTGCAAGCCAGACCTAATCGCCCAACATCAGATCCCGACCTCACTAATGCTCTTGTGGCTAAATGGAAACAAGTCCCCGCAGCAATGTTCCAACATCTAGTGGAAAGCCTTCCCAGAAGAGTGGAGACAGTTATAGCATCAAAGGCGGGACCAACTCCATATTAATGGCCATGATTTTGGAATGAGATGTTTGTCAAGCAGGTGTCCACATACTTTTGGTTAGGTAGTGTATGTAGTGGTAGAGTAGTGATGTGATAATGTGCTGTATGGTGTACTGTTTTATTTTAAATGGGGAAGTAATTGCCTTCATCTTGTTTGGACCCCAGGAAGAGTAGCTGCTGCCTTGGCAGGAACTACTGGGGATCCTTAATAAATACATATAACCACGGAATTAAATAGAACATTATATTGTATCTCTGCTATCACAACAGACACATTCCCACTGACAGCGAAGTGATGGATAACCACGTCACTGATAACCACGTCTGGATGTTATAGATCTATAATCACACTGACAGCTGACAGCAGAGTGATGGATGAGGATGTGTCAGAACTATATAGGATCTGGATGTTATATATCATGATACATCACCCATATGGCTGTCTGTATATGAATATGTCATCATAAGTCATGTCTACTTCTCTTCTTCTTCCTCCTACCCTCCCCCCTCCATCTCTCTCCTCCATCTCTCTCTCCTCACTCCCTCCCTATCTTTCCTCCCTCTTTCTCCTCCCCCTCCCTCCCTCTCTCTCCTCCCTCTCTCATCATACCCTTTACCTGCCCTCTCATCCTTCCTTCCTCCCTTTAATTGCACCTTTCATCCCTTCCTTGCCACCCTCCCTCTCTCCCTCTCTCTCAGTTTCTTGGAGATCCTGGCGGAGAGTGATGGGGTGATGGTTGCCAGGGGCGACCTGGGCATAGAGATCCCTGCAGAGAAAGTCTTCATCGCTCAGAAGATGATGATCGGACGTTGCAACTCCGCTGGCAAGCCTGTCATCTGTGCCACACAGGTCAGAGGACACACACACACACATACTCACACACTCCTGGAGCCATGTTGAGTGTGTTGTATGGTACAGCTCTTGACTCAGAGTGACAGCATTATAGCAGGTTTTCTATAAAAGGCCAAAATGCACACATACACATGCAGACACACACACACACACACACACATAAATACTTCAGGGCATGAAGAGCGGGGCAGGGCCAAACAACATACACACGCAGTTGGGATGTGTTACATAGGATATTAGCAACAGGACACAAAATATAATGATGATAAAATAGATACTGTCTCTCACAGACACACATGCACATACACGCACACACACACATTGACACGGACACAAACACTCCTCGGTCTCATGTTCTCTCTGTCTCCATATTGACTCATATGGCTAGACTCTGTGTGGAGTCTCACATGTCTTCTCACATGTTGCCCAACCACATCCCTTGTGTGCTGATGTGTGTGACGTTGGTAACGGTGTGTGTGTGTGTGTGTGTGTGTGTGTGGTAGATGTTGGAGAGCATGGTAGCCCACCCCAGGCCTACGCGTGCGGAGGGCAGTGACGTAGCTAATGCAGTGTTGGATGGAGCCGACTGTGTGATGCTCTCTGGGGAGACGGCTAAAGGACTGTTCCCTGTCGAGTCTGTGGCCATGATGCACTCGGTCAGTGTGTGGAGAGTAGAAAGTCCATTCTATTAAATAATAATTTGGTGGGTGCTTATATTTGTCCTATTTCTAACGTGTACAAGTGTGTATTATAAATGTGTAAATTGGAAATGTGTTTTTCGCTATAACCCAACTCCCACTGAGACACCCTCAGAGAGTGGGGTCACGGCCAGCCATTATCAACAGCGACCCTGGAGCAATTAGGGTGGTTAAGTGCCTGACTCAAGGGCACATCGACATATTTTTCAATTTGTCGGCTTGGGTATTCAAACTACCGACCTTTTGGTTACTGGCCCAACGCTCTAACCGCTAGGCTACCTGCCGCCTGTCAAATATGGAGAGTTGGGCCTATCCTAGTGACCTATCCCTCTAACCATTCCCCCTTCATCTCTGTCACACCACACACACCTACAGATCTGCAGGGAGGCGGAGGCGGCCATCTTCCAACAGCGATTGTTTGAGGAGCTCCGTCGTCTGACCCCTCTGTCCAATGACCCTACTGAGGTCACTGCTATAGGAGCTGTAGAATCCTCCTTCAAATGCTGTGCTGGAGCTGTCATAGTACTCACTACTACTGGCAGGTATGCTGTTATACACACACACACATACACACGTACTGTACATGCAAACACACACATGCTCACTGACTCCAACCCTCTCCCTTTCTGCTCGTTCTATCCCTCTCTCTCTCCCAGGTCAGCCCAGCTCCTGTCCCGGTATCGCCCACGCTGTCCCATCGTCGCGGTAACAAGAAGTCCTCAGGTGAGATAGAATACTGGCCCACTCTACGAGTCACAACCCCTAAGGTTAGGTTTAGGATTGTTGTTTGATATGTGGTTGTAATCTGTAGAGTTTGGCTGTTACCTGCCTCCCTCAGGGTAAAGGTAAAGGCTGTTAGTTTGGGTGGAGTGATGCAGCGTGTGTGTTCTGTCTCCAGGTGGCACGTCAGGCCCAGCTGCTGAGGGGTGTGTTCCCAGTGCTGTTCCACCCCCTCCCTGCCCCCGTCTGGGCCGACGATGTAGACAACAGAGTCAACTTCGGCATGAACATAGGTCTGTGTGTGTGTGTGTCTCTCTCTCTCTCTCTCTCTCTCTCTCTCTCTCTCTCTCTCTCTCTCTCTCTCTCTCTCTCTCTCTCTCTCTCTCTCTCTATTTAGTGTCATATGTCTCTTTTCACTATCTGACTATGTCTGTCTGCCTCCCCCTTCCACCCTCCCTCACTGTGTCTGCCTCCCTCTTCCACCCTCCAACACTGTGTGTAGGAAAGGCCAGGGGCTTCTTCAAGACTGGTGACATGGTGATCGTAGTGACCGGCTGGATCCCTGGTTCTGGTCACACTAACATCATGAGGGCAGTCCATGTGCCCTAAACACTCTGTTCCTATTGGACACTACCACTGACTGATAGACAGACCCACCAATCCGAAGTGGCACATAGCCTAACAGACACACTAACTGGAATGCTAACTACATAGATAGCATAGAACTATAATTAATACATTTCCCTTATGTGGAGATGAAATACATAAACAAAACAACAGCTGAGAGATTACGATGAAAAGTCAATATTTTTCCATGTTCATTGAAAGTGATTTTAATGTAGTCTTAATGTTTTTGTGTGTTTATTAATTTCTGTCTCGGAAGCACTGCCTCTCTCCAAATAAAGCTTGGAGCATAGCCTCATCATAACATGGTGTGATGTCTGCCTTTCTCTCTCTCTCTCTGTCTCTCTGTCTCTCTCTGTGACGCATTTATGTTCAGTGTGCATGGTCCCCATCCATCAAATATATTTTTTTATATTGTTTGAGAAACAAATAATTAACTGCAATTAAGCCATTTCAGTTGCCAGTTATTGCGGCCGTTGTCAGTCATATGCGGTGTGGAAATAGATAAGGCTTATCTCTGTCGCTGTGTCCCTTGGAGATATTCGGTTTGACCCATGCCATTAGATGCTGAGTTTTCTGAGGTGCTTCAGCTGTGTCCTATATTGTACCGACTGAGATGACCCAGATCCGTGTGCACGGCGACTGCCCATAAACGAATTAACTGTCTCTCTTCTGTTTATTATCTTCTCTCCCTTGGTTCTACATGTCCCTTTACTTCCTCTCGCTCTACTCCTCCTTAAAGGGGAAATCCACTCAAAAATGGTCGTTAAGCATCATACGATGCATTTTGCATCATCATGAGGATGTGGCAAGTGACAATTAGATTTTTGAAAGTCCTATATCTTGAAAGTGTGATATCTGACATGCAAAACACTCTGGGAATTATTGACGAAAAAATAAAATAAATATATATATATTGGATTGGATTTGTCCTTCAACGCACCTCTCTCTCTTTCTCTTTATTTCCCTCCCTTGCGCAATTCCCGGGTTGTATTGGGGTGGATGACGCGGCACCCATGCCTGTGCTGTGTGCTTCTTGCGCCGGCTGGGCGTGCAGCCTGGGGAAGGAAGGGTGATGGGGATGCGGCTGCCATGGTAACAAGCCGATTAGATTCAGACCTTTGTGTGTATTTATTTATTTAATATTTCAGTTGCGTGCGTGCGTGCCTGAGAGGTGACGGGTGTTTTGGAAGTCAGCATGCAATCGGAATCAGAATATTAAGACTGGTGTCGCGTTCCTTTTGAGTTATGATTGGCCATAGAATTGCCTATTTAAATATTTGGCTATACCTTCTCAAGCTCAACAAGTTATTCCGGTTGGAACAGGACTTAATGGATCTAATTCATTCAAGCGCACTTAATTTCCTTGCATGGTTTTATTCATCAAGATTCATTAAAAACATGTAAATGAAACGAAGGTTTTTGTTAATCGTAAATTAATTGGATGGGCTCCAAAGATGTCGCTGTAACAGTCCAAGGATGTCATTGGGAGTGACTGGAGAAGTGGAAGAGGAGGGGAAACGCGTCTGAAATAGCAGAACATTTATCCGGGCGGGTTTGGAGACGTCACCTATTGTGCACACTTGCACAGGTTGTCTGTTCTGTTTGTGTGTTTCCGAACTGGATTCCGAAAATAACCCCAATGCTGACGCTAACAGCTTGTCTTGTTTTACGTGCCCGGACAAAGAGAATATTATCGGGTGTTAGGCGCGTGTGGGCTAAATTGGGGGTAGGACCACTTGCATTTGCACTCTTGCTTATATCGCTGTCTGTGCGTGTTATTTTTGTGTCTTTGTGTGTGTATCTCTGTCTGTGCGTGTTTGAAAGAGTGTTTCAGTATAAATCAGTGCACGGATGAGTCAGACTGTGTGCAAGTGTCTATCTGTGTGTGTCTTGTGCCCGTTTGTGTCGGTTAAAACAAACCGATCCGCGCTGACGAGGCTCACATGTACTTGTCATTCATAGGTAGCCCAAAACTACCACCTCTCATCCACTGTAAAGATGAACTCTTACAGAATACTACCATATGTCGATGAGAGCAAGAGGGAAACATATCCTTGACAACCAGAGAGGGAGGGTCAAAGAGCGACCTGCGTCATTATCCCTGAGAGAGAGACCAGGACTTCGGTGCCAATATGCCTGGCGTCAAAACGCTGAGGGCGGCAGTAGGAAGGAGAAGGTGGGCCTCAGGCCAGGAGAAGAAGGGAGGATGGAGAGATCTCGATGAAGAAAAGCGAGCTGGGGAAAGGAGGAGATAAGAGAAAGCACTGCTATCATATTTTTGGAGTGAGAAATCTATTGTCGTTTTTAAGTGGCCAACTCCCAGAGGTGGGGTTAGGATGCACAAATCAGTGGAGAGGAGACAGATCACTACAAGCCATTAGAGACTCTAAAAACTTGAGGTCAACTATTTAATCACCAGCTTTCTCTTTCCCCAGACAGTCTTAGGCAGTAGCCTTTTATTATGCTCCTAGTTGAACATTGACAGGACATCTTGTCCCGTTTCGACAATCTGTTTCCAGAGTGAGAGTGACAGGTTATATTGATCTCCCTTTGCCCCCCTTCTCCCTGGTTAGGGGATGGATGGGGTGGCGGGAGGTGTTGGGCCCCCTGGCGGGGGTGAGGGTCGGCCAGGTCGTAGTGGAGGAGACTCTAAGAGGCGCAGTAAGGGCAGCCTGCCCTCCCCAGGGTACCGCCTCTCCCAGGCATCTCTGGAGGGTGACAGGTCAGGGGTCGAGGGGTCCGGTTCTGGAGGGGGGCGACGGCGCCTCTCCATCTTGAGCGCCACCAGAGACGGCCTCCCCTTCCGTTCAGCTGGCACCCCGACCACCCCCGTCCCCCTGCCCCCTCCTCCAGCCCCCTTCTCCTCCGCCCAGCAGCTTTCTGTTGGCTTTTCTTCGTCACGCGCCGCCCTCGCCTCCACTTCCTCCTCCACCGGCACCGGAGTGGTCGTCGTAGCGATGGGCCCGGAAACCACGACAACCACGGCTTGTAACACCGTGGCGGGCACGCCGGAGATGGGGAGTCTGTCTGGGACGGGGGGCATGGGGGGGTTTGGGATGGGTCTGGACGGGGAGGACTACAGCTACTCCAACCAGTCCACCTTCATCCAGAGACAGTTTGGAGCCATGCTGCAACCGGGGGTCAACAAGTTCAGCCTGCGCATGTTTGGGTCCCACAAGGCCGTGGCCATGGAGCAGGAGAGACTCAAATCAGCAGGGGAGTGGATCATACACCCCTACAGCGACTTCAGGTACGCATCTGGATCATACACCCCTACAGCGACTTCAGGTACGCATCTGGATCATACACCCCTACAGCGACTTCAGGTATGCATCTGGATCATACACCCCTACAGCGACTTCAGGTATGCATCTGGATCATACACCCCTACAGCAACTTCAGGTACCCACCATACACCCCTACAGCGACTTCAGGTACCCACCATACACCCCTACAGCGACTTCAGGTACGCACCATACACCCCTACAGCGACTTCAGGTACCCACCATACACCCCTATAGCAACTTCAGGTACCCACCATACACCCCTACAGCCCTAGGGAATGGAAAATATCATGCACTCTGACAGACACTTCATGTCCATACAGACCATACAGCCTTGCCAGGGGGAGGGAGAGGGTGGGGTGGAGAGGCGGAGTGAGAGAGGGGAGAAGGAGTCTGGGTGTCTTTGGATGGGAGAGAAACGAGGTGAAAGACACAGTGGGGCCATGACCCAGAGGGAGAATATGTCCATCCTCCTTCCGGTAAGAAAGAGAGGGAAGGAAGGAAGAGAGAAGAAGAAAAGAGAGGAGTGGTCAGGAGATGGAGAATAGAGGGGATGGATGGATGGATAAAGGGATGGTCAGAGGAAGAGAGAGATATATAAGACAGTGGAGGGAACAGGTCAGACAGAGTGTGGGTGAAACACCCTTACAGCAACGTCACTTCAGTAACCACAACACTAAATAGAGGAAGAGAGAAGAGGGAGGGAGGGATGGAAAGAGAGAGGGGGAGAGAAAGAGGTGTGAAAGACAGGGCAGCGTAGAGGGAGAGCGTGTCACCCCTATCAAATCTCATGTAGGCTACTCCATTCCATCCATATCAATGAATAAAGGCTGTATCTTCATTTGACCTCTATAGCCTCATCTCCTTGTGTCCTTTCCTTTCCCTCATAACCACTGAAGAGATTTGACGAGGTTTCCACAGTTTATCAAGTCTTTCAGACCAGTGAAGGAAAGGCTGAGAAGGGGAAGCTAATGGGATGTACCCTGCGAGGAAAGACAGAGGGAGAGATGAAGGAAGAGACGGGACGTGCAGGCTGGCTGGTGGTGAGCTGATGATAAGGTTGGGGAACATCCTTCAGGAACGTCCTTGTTACTAAGTTAGTAGAAGCGTATTAGAATAGAGAGAGAAAGAGAGGATTTGTGAATAGACGGATAATTGAAGGAAGGGAATCAGCCTCACTGCAGATATGAAAGACAGGACAAAAGGTAGAGAAGTAGGTTGGGTAGATGCAGATAGAGGAGATAGACACAATGTTTAATGGAGAGGGAGGGGGAGAGAGAGAGAGGGGAGAGGAAGGGTGAGAGAGGTAGAGGGAAAGACAGATTGGGGAGAGAAGGAGGGGAGAGGGAGGGGAGAGTAAGGGGGAGAGAGAGGGAGGGGAGAGGAAGGGAGAGAGAGGGAGGGGAGAGGAAGGGAGAGAGAGAGGGAGGGTAAGGGAGGTGAGAGGGAGAGAGATACTTTCTTAGATTGTGCTGTGTCCTGTCTAGTTTCTTCTTACTGTAGTTTCGTAGCCCTTTCCTGCAGTCAAATGACCTAGTGGCTTCATGGGTGGAATGTTATTCATATTTTTCATACTTTTATAAGTAATAAACATTATTTCAAAAAAGCAGCTGAAAATCTGATGTTTCTATGTCAAACAGTTTTGTTATATTTCAGTCTTCTGTGATGTATATAAAGTGTAATATTGGGATGCGAACTCAAAATGGAATACATTTTAACTCTATTCCTGACATAGTACAGGGGTCTTCTTTTTTTAAGCCCATAACCATGTGTGTGAGGTGTGCATTTTAGTTTCAAAGTAGATTTTTGTTTGACTGTCAAGAAACACTCTGTGACCCTGATTTTTCCGAATGCAGTAGGTTAATTGAACCAATCTGATAGAGAATATAATGAGACATGATGTGTTACACACACTCACAACACACACACATGCACATACATGCACAACACACACAACACACCACACGCACACACTGTGTGTTCTCTGTGTGAAATGTCTGTGATGTAAGTTGTCACTGTGCTTGCCCATAAAAATCAATCACACATAAGCCCTGTTTATACCTGCCACTAAAATGCGTCCTTTGTCCTGATCTTGACCTGGTCTTTCAATTGTGTCTAAAATGTGGGCATAATACAAAAGTGGACAAGTTTAGGACAAAGGATGCATGTTAGCACTCGACTAACCTGTACCCCAGCACATTGACTCGGTACCGGTACCCCCTGTATATAGCCTCGTTATTGTTATTTTATTGTGTTACTTTAAATGTTTTACTTTAGTTTATTTAGTAAGTATTTTCTTAAATCTATTTCTTGGACTGCAGTGTTGGTTAAGAGCTTGTAAGTAAGCATTTCACGGTAAGGTCTACACCTGTGTATTCGGCGCATGTGACAAATACAATTTGATTTGATATAGACAGGGTTTTAGATGGAGGCCTGCTGGCCTGGCCCTGTGTGTGTGGTATTGTGAGTGAACCCAACACAACACCCCCTGCTGGCTACTTACTGACAGTGTTTTAGAATCCCAAATCTTTATAGAGAAAACCGTCACATTGACAGTCCTTAGAATGAGGTGAGGTGATCCTTAAAATGAAATGTCTTTAACTTCAGGCGTTGGATGTCTTTGAACATTTCATCATGTTGAAATCACTTCAGGGAATTAGATGGGGAAACATGTTGAAAACTCGGGGCTCCCAAGTGGTGCATCACCACAGACCCTGGTTCGATTCCAGGCTGTATCACAACCGTCCGTGATTGGGAGTCCCATAGGGCGGCGCACAATTGGCCCAGCGTCGTCCGGGTTAGGGTTTAGCCGGGGTAGGCCGTCATTGTAAATAAGAATTTGTTCTTAACTGACTTGCCTAGTTAAATAAAGGTTGAATACAATAAAAAATAAATAAAATCACTTCAGGGAATTAGATGGGACATTTTCTGGTGGTTGCTAGCCTTGGGTGTGTGAAACTTTTAAAACACTGTAGACTGATGGATAATCAACTACCTGTCGAGTGGTTTCTGTGTGGCAAGAGAGACAGAGTAGTAATGGATTACTTGATCCCCCAGTCTCCTGGCCCACTTTGGTTCTGCCAGCATCAATCGAACGCACACACACAAGCACACACACATACAAACACACACACACACGAACACACACACACATACGAACACACACACATCTCTATGGAGATCAGTCTCAGCTATCCCTCTTCTGATTACAGTCAGGTGATGGAGGGAGGGAGATGGAGGGATGAGGGAAGTACAGAGGAGAGGTTAAAAAAATTGGATATCCTCCCTTTTCACTTATTACTATTCACACATTCCATCACAATATGTAAATGACTGCATTATTCATTCTGTTATCACAATTGAATATGCATAAATTATGCATAATATTCTAAATTATGCATGTAGTGTATTCATTATGCCTAATTCATTATCTAATCTTTCAATTAGGTACCTGTAGATTGGAGCTATGAATAGAGAAGGAAGAGCGAGTGATGAGGAGGGAACAATAGAGGGAACGAAAGACAGAGAGCTTAGTGGCAAAGCCCTAATGTGTGTTTTGTCCTGACGATGACCTTGGTCTCCGGAGGTGTGTGTGTGTGTGTGTGTGTGTGTGTGTGTGTGTGTGTGTGTGTGTGTGTGTGTGTGTGTGTGTGTGTGTGTGTGTGTGTGTGTTAAGATAATTAAGATAATAAGAGTAGCCAAGACAATGAGGAACAGAAAGAGAGGGGGAGAGATGGAGAAAAAATGGATTAAGAGAGACATTAGAGGGAGAGAGACAAAGTTCCTTTATATGTCTGCAACATATATTAGATATGCATATACAGTTGAAGTCGGAAGTTTACATACACTTAGGTTGGAGTCAGTAAAACTAGTTTTTCAACCACTACACAAATTTCTTGTTAACAAACTACAGTTTTGGCAAGTCAGTTAAGACATCTACTTTGTGCATGACACAAGTCATTTTTCCAACAATTGTTCACAGACAGATTATTTCACTTATTATTCACTGTATCACAATTCCAGTGGGTCAGAAGTTTACAAACACTAAGTTGACTGTGCCTTTAAACAGCTTGGAAAATTCCAGAAAATGATGTCATGGCTTTAGAAGCTTTAGAAGCTAATTGACATAATTTGAGTCAATTGGAGGTGCGAAAAGCAAAACCGCCATAAAAAAGCCAGACTACGGTTTGCAACTGCATATGGGACAAAGATCGTACTTTTTGGAGAAATGTCCTCTGGTCTGATGAAACAAAAATAGAACTGTTTGGCCATAATGACCATCGTTATGTTTGGAGGAAAAAGGGTGAGGCTTGCAAGCCGAAGAACACCATCCCAACCGTGAAGCATGGGGGTGGCAGCATCATGTTGTGGGGGTGCTTTGCTGCAGGAGGGACTGGTGCACTTCACAAAATAGATGGCATCATGAGAAAGGAAAATTACGTGGATATATTGAAGCAACATCTCAAGACATCAGTCAGGAAGTTAAAGCTTGGTTGCAAATGGGTCTTCCAAAATGGACAATGGCCCCAAGCATACTTCCAAAGTTGTGGCAAAATGGCTTAAGGACAACTAAGTCAAGGTATTGGAGTGGCCATCACAAAGCCCTGACCTCAATCCTATAGAAAAGTTGTGGGCAGAACTGAAAAGGCGTGTGCGAGCAAGGAGGCCTACAAACCTGACTCAGTTACACCAGCTCTGTCAGGAGGAATGGGCCAAAATTCACCCAACTTATTGTGGGAAGCTTGTGGAAGGCTACCCGAAGCGTTTGACCCAAGTTAATAAACAATTTAAAGGCAATGCTACCAAATACTAATTGAGAGTATGTAAACTTCTGACCCACTGGGAATGTGATGAAAGAAATAAAAGCTGAAATAAATAATTCTCTATACTATTATTCTGACATTTCACATTCTTAAAATAAAGTGGTGATCCTAACTGACCTAAGACAGGGAATTCTTACTAGGATTAAATGTCAGGAATTGTGAAAAACTGTGTTTAAATGTATTTGGCTAAGGTGTATGTAAACTTCCGACTTCAACTATTTCAGGCCAATAAAGCTTTAATAAAGCTAAAATAATAATTGTGAGAATACAGTGAGGCAGGGGGAGGGAGAAAGTGGGGAAAGAGAGGGGGGAAGGAGAAAGAGGGTAACGAGAGAGAGGGGGAAGGAGAAAGAGAGGAAAGAGAGTGGGAGGAGGAGTAAGAGGGAAAGAGAGAGAGGGAAAAGTAGATATGTCCCAGATGCTTTAGTTTGTTTAAGAGAGAGAAGTTGGTATTTACTGCATCAGCTAAGATTAGGAAGATAAGACTAATTTGCATGTAATAAATTACTGCTATTTCTTTAGTAACCTGCAGATACTTCAAGGTGTGGCTGAGCATGTCTCTGCATGTGTGTCTACCCATACACTTGAACCTTACTTGTAATTTACATTTTGTCAAGTTCTAACAGGAAAACAATTAACTGAGACACAGGAAGGAAGTGACTTGTATTAAGAGAGATGACTGCTTGGTTGGAGTCCAGTAGAGCAGCAATTCCATTCCAACTCCAGTCTGCTCATGAATAGAACACTGATGAGGATGTCAATGAGAATCTCAGAATTCATAATTGGAATTTCTATGACATTCATCTCCTGAAATAAATTGACTGGAACTCTTTTCAGAAAAACACATATGGAAACGTATTCATCCAGATTGGTTTATGTGGGTGTAACAGGATGAATACAGATTGAACTACTTTCTTTCACTATGCATCTGGTTCCCTTTTAGCTAACCACACCCAGCTATAGGGCATATAAACTTAGAAAACAAGGTGCTATCTAGAACCTAAAGGGTTCTTGGCAAACCCTTTGAAGAACCCTTTAGAGGTCCATGTAGAACCCTTTCCACAGAGGGTTCTACATGGATCCCAAATGAGTTCTACCTGGAAACAAAAAGGGTTCTCCTATGGGAACAGCCGATTAAAAAAGGGTTCTCCTATGGGGACTGCCGATTAAAAAAGGGTTCTCCTATGGGGATAGCCGGTTAAAAAATGGCTCTCTTATGGGGACAGCCAGTTAAAAAAGGGTTCTCCTATGGGGACAGCCGATTGAAAAAGGGTTCTCCTATGGGGACAGCCGATTAAAAAAGGGTTCTCCTATGGGGACAGACGATTAAAAAATGGTTCTCCTATGGGGACAGCTGATTAAAAAAGGGTTCACCTATGGGGACAGCTGATTAAAAAAGGGTTCTCCTATGGGGACAGCTGATTAAAAAAGGGTTCTCCTATGGGGACAGCTGGTTAAAAAAGGGCTCTCCTATGGGGACAGCTGGTTAAAAAAGGGCTCTCCTATGGGGACAGCTGGTTAAAAAAGGGCTCTCCTATGGGGACAGCTGGTTAAAAAAGGGCTCTCCTATGGGGACAGCTGGTTAAAAAAGGGCTTTCCTATGGGGACAGCCGGTTAACCTTTTGGTAACTTTTTTTCTAGTGTAGAACAGCCAGACTGCCTGGTCTGCAAGTACCCAGCACGTATTGTACCACACAGCAACAATTCAGACACCCATTTCTGAGCATCAAGCATTTTAATCTTTCCTCTGAAAAAAATCCCTCCCATTCTTCCCTTCTCCAGACTTGACCTTTAAATGTTGTCATTTGTTTGTGGGCACAAAAATGTGCTGGTATCAGCTGTCACAACCCAGCTTGGACAAAGGAACCTAATGTGTAGGGACTTAATGAGGTTTGGTGATGTGATGTTCTCTGGAAGGTGTCTGTTCTTTAGTCTCTTCACACACATACACACACACACACACACACACACATATAAACTCAGCAAAAAAAGAAACGTCCTCTCACTGTCAACTGTGTTTATTTTCAGCAAACTTAACGTGTAAATATTTGTATGAACATAACAAGACTCAACAACTGAGACATAAACTGAACAAGTTCCACAGACATGTGACTAACAGAAATGGAATAATGTGTCCCTGAACAAAGGGGGAGGGGGTCAAAATCAAAAGTAACAGTCAGTATCTGGTGTGGCCACCAGCTGCATTAAGTACTGCAGTGCATCTCCTAGCCGGAGCAGTGTGAGGGGGTGAGATAGTGGTGTCTTCTGCCAGACTAGCC
>QNTS01007075.1:33215-55005 GCA_003317085.1 Hucho hucho
ATGCGCTGTGCAGTCCTCACTACCCTCTGGAGAGCCTTACGGTTGTGGGCGGAGCAGTTGCCGTACCAGGCGGTGATACAGCCCGACAGGATGCTCTCGATTGTGCATCTGTAAAAGTTTGTGAGTGATTTTGGTGACAAGCCGAATTTCTTCAGCCTCCTGAGGTTGAAGAGGCGCTGTTGCGCCTTCTTCACCACGCTGTCTGTGTGGGTGGACCAATTCAGTTTGTCCGTGATGTGTACGCCGAGGAACTTAAAACTTTCCACCTTCTCCACTACTGTCCCCTCGATGTGGATAGGGGGGTGCTCCCTCTCCTGTTTCCTGAAGTCCACGATCATCTCCTTTGTTTTGCTGACATTGAGTGAGAGGTTATTTTCCTGACACCACACTCCGAGGGCCCTCACCTCCTCTCTGTAGGCCGTCTCGTCGTTGTTGGTAATCAAGCCTACCACTGTAGTGTCGTCAGCAAACTTGATGATTGAGTTGGATGCGTGCTTGGCCACGCAGTCATGGGTAAACAGGGAGTACAGGAGAGGGCTGAGAACGCACCCTTGTGGGGCCCCAGTGTTGAGGATCAGCGGGGTGGAGATGTTGTTTCCTACCCTCACCACCTGGGACCGGCCCGTCAGGAAGTCCAGGACCCAGTTGCACAGGGCTGGGTCGAGACCCAGGGTCTCGAGCTTAATGACGAGCTTGGAGGGAACTATGGTGTTAAATGCTGAGCTGTAGTCGATGAACAGCATTCTTACATAAGTATTCCTCTTGTCCAGATGGGTTAGGGCAGTATGCAGTGTGATTGCGATTGCGTCGTCTGTGGACCTATTGGGACGGTAAGCAAATTGGAGTGGGTCCAGGGTGTCTGGTAGGATGGAGGTGATATGATCCTTGACTAATCTCTCAAAGCACTTCATGATGACGGAAGTGAGTGCTACGGGGCGATAGTCATTTAGC
Organism: Hucho hucho; assembly: GCA_003317085.1. Classification (NCBI taxonomy): domain Eukaryota; kingdom Metazoa; phylum Chordata; class Actinopteri; order Salmoniformes; family Salmonidae; genus Hucho; species Hucho hucho. The sequence continues at coordinate 34,167 of QNTS01007075.1, forward strand.
TCAGTCACCTTAGCTTTCTTGGGAACAGGAACAATGGTGGCCCTCTTGAAGCATGTGGGAACAGCAGACTGGGATAGGGACTGATTGAATATGTCCGTAAACACACCAGCCAGCTGGTCTGCGCATGCTCTGAGGACACGGCCAGGGATGCCATCTGGGCCGGCAGCCTTGCGAGGGTTAACACATTTAAATGTTTTTCTCACATTGGCTGCGGTGAAGGTGAGCCCGCAGGTTTTGGTAGCGGGCCGTGTCGGTGGCACTGTATTGTCCTCAAAGCGAGCAAAGAAGTTGTTTAGTTTGTCTGGGAGCAGGACGTCATGGTCCGCGACGGGGCTGGCTTTCTTTTTGCAGTCCGTGATTGACTGTAGACCCTGCCACATTCCTCTTGTGTCTGAGCCGTTGAATTGTGACTCTACTTTGTCTCTATATTGACGCTTAGCTTGTTTGATTGCCTTGCGGAGGGAATAGATACACTGTTTGTATTCAAACATGTTTCCGGTCGCCTTACCCTGGTTAAAAGCAGTGGTTCGCGCTTTCAGTTTTGCGCGAATGCTGCCATCAATCCACGGTTTCTGGTTGGGGAAGGTTTTGATATTTGCTATGGGTACAACATCACCAATGCACTTGCTAATAAACTCGCTCACCGAATCAGCATATATATACATCAATGTTGTTGTCTGATGATGTCCGGAACATATCCCAGTCCACGTGCTCGAAGCAATCTTGCAGCATGGAATTTCTGGTGTCCTTTGACAGCTCTTTGGTCTTGGCCATAGTGGAGTTTGGAGTGTGACTGTTTGAGGTTGTGGACAGGTGTCTTTTATACTGATAACAAGTTCAAACAGGTGCCATTAATACAGGTAACGAGTGGAGGACAGAGGAGCCTCTTAAAGAAGAAGTTACAGGTCTGTGAGAGCCAGAAATCTTGCTTGTTTGTATGTGACCAAATACTTATTTTCCACCATAATTTGCAAATAAATAAATTAAAAATCCTACAATGTGATTTTCTGGATTTTTTTTCCTCATTTTGTCTGTCATAGTTGAAGTGTACCTATGATGAAAATTACAGGCCTCTCTCATCTTTTTAAGTGAGAGAACTTGCACAATTGGTGGCTAACTAAATACTTTTTTGCCCCACTGTATATGTGTGTGTGTGTCCTGTCCGGTAATCCTGAACAGCTCCAGAGGTGAATCAGACTCATATCCAAGGTGACGCCTGTGGATGGGAACGCTGGGATCGCTGTTGCTCTCGACTCTTAACTAAATCAATATCCTCCTGCACAGGGAAGGATTATACCATCTCTAATACACAGCCTGACCCTCCTGACTATCTCTCTCTCTCATTCTCGCTCTCTCCCTCACTCCATCTAATCTGTGTTCAAGGGGGTTCAAGAGTCTCATTCCACACTATGTTGTGTTCGGCAGTGATTGTATTATTTTTCACCTTTGGAGGATTGTGAGGCATTAGAATGTTGGATTTACACTCAGAGTGATTTGCATTAAGGCCTGAAATTAAATATTGTACTGAAGGGAACAATCATGATCTTTGGAGGGATGCATGATTGTTAGAGGGATGTATAGAGACTCATTGTGTACATTCTACTCTATTCTTAAGGGACTCTGAGGCTGTTCTCAGACGTTTACTTAGCAGACAGAAAATACTACAGAATACAAAACATGTTGGTTCATACCTTTGGATTTAAATCTAGAGATTAAAGAACTATATACTTTAAACCTGTAACAAGAGACTATATAGCTATATTCTTGTAAGAGATGTAGGCCTACCCTTCAGACACATTAAGCAGTGAACTCTTGTAAGTACCAAGCTGTCATCTACACATTGACCACTAGATGGGGCTCAGCACCTAAACCAGACTCTTGTCTGCATTCCAGGAAAAGGTAGCAGTTTAGGAAAGCCACATAGGTCAGTACACCTTGTATTACCTTCACCATGATGAGGTCTGACAGGCCCTTAAATTGAGATGAGATAAGAGAGCTGTGGAGAGATATGTGGAAGATGTGGAGAGATGTGGAGAGATGTACATTTGGAGAGATGTGGAGATGTATATTTGGAGAGATGTGAAGAGATGTTGTATATGTGGAGAGATGTTGTATATGTGGAGAGATGTATATTTGGAGAGATGTGGTATATTTGGAGAGATGTGAAAAGATGTTGTATATGTGGAAAGATGTGGAGTGTGTAACAGCATGTAAGAGGTGTGTCAGACCACAGGATTAGTAGAGAATAAATAGGACTGTAATTGCTGCCTGTCACTCTGGCTCTGAACTAGAGGACCTGCAGGGAAGTCCTATTCTGGGGCCTCAGCACTGGAATCACACCAAAATGTCTTAGAGGATCACCTAAGGCTTGCAGGACATGGACAGAAAGAGAAATGGATTGCAATTATTTAGTCAGTATATATTTCAGTGTGTTAAGGATTGTGTGTGTATTTGTAGTGTGTGTCTCCCTGTAGAGAGCGAGGTGACAGTGGAAACTCTGATCCTCCATCATGTAACAGGTTATTAAGTCTATAAGGGTAGGCTTGGATTCAGCACACCCAGGTGGGTCACACACTCCTCTTGACTACTGGGCCAACTGTGTGAGGGTGTGCATTAGTTCCACTACTGTCAGTGCATTTGAACTTCAGCAAGGAAATCCTTCATTTGATTCTTTGCTCAATGAAGTTTAATTCAGTGAGATTTTGGGGGACAATAAAACAATATTTTAACTTTGTAGGTGAACAACAATGTTACCCACTGTGCACAGACGTCAGTTCAACGTCTAATATTCATTTACATTTGGTTGAGTTTTTGCTAATCTAATTAGCTTTCCACATTGAAATGACATGGAAACAACGTTGTTTCAACCAGTTTTTTCCCATTGGGTAGTGTGAATTGCAGTAACAAACACGTCACACACACCACACAACAGCAGCCAGATAGGTAGCCAGACCGCAGATTGAGCACAGATTTAAGGTTAGGGGGAGGCAAGGGGAAGGTGGGCTGGGTGGGTAAACCACAAGATGTTATATTTATACTTCCCATCACTTCAAAATCTGCCATCTCTCCTCACACACGCACAGGGAGGTGTTTGAGACAAGGAGGGGGTTGTATGCAGGAGCAAAGAGCACAAGATGCAAAACTTAGAAAGGATAAGGTGATTCCTTCTTCTGTGTAGTTACCACTTCAAACAGGAAGCTGATGTGTGTGTAGTTTGCTACGAGGGGAGGGGTGTGTGCGCCGTGCGTGTGTGACGCTAACCTCATTCTCTCTCCAGTGTGTCTCAAGATTCTTGCATCAGCCCTGTGTTGTCATACATACTTCAGTCTCCCTCTGCACTGGAAACAGTGAATCACTTACAGTAGAAATTGTCCTCTTTACAAAAAATGTGATTCTGAATTGCCTTCAGTATATCACAAGATCACAAACACACACACTAACACACTAAGACACACACAGTGAGATACTATTCTTACATGAAAGTCCCCCTGCTGTTTCAATAGAGTGGGTGTCCCCCAGCTACTGTAGCCTGTACTGCTTCTAGTCTTCTCAGAATTTGGGGTGAAGTCTCTAAGAGTTATTATAAGGAGATTGTAGTTATTTTAATACTCAGCAAGCCACCATGAGACTGCTGCTTTGTCATAGCTGTCGGTAAATATATGGCAGGGGATGTGACTTGTGACTGAGGCTGAGTAGTAGCCTACAGATCTACTGTATGTGCACCTGCTGGTTTCTCTGTCTCTATGATCACCTCTTGTCTTGGTCGCCATGGCTTCATTTGCAAATGAAATGCTTTAGGCGCGCATAGAGAGAGATGGAGAGAGAGAGACGGGAAAGAGATAGAGAGAGGGAGAGAGATGTACAGTCACAGCCAGCCAGAGGCAGTTAAACAGCATAAGCACCATAAATAGCGCATTTAAATATGGCGATCTATTTCAAGTGGAAATGTCCGCTGCAGCTGGCACACGCATATGCCCTCCAAAGATTCTCTCCCTCTCTGTGCCCACCTTTTAGCCCCGCTGTGATCCCTCACAGACCTTCAACCTGCCCCGGGAGTCTCTATAACAACATGCCCACCTCGGCCCTCCTTCCCTCCCACCTCGCTACGACAGACACTGCCGCTGGCCTATCGCACCGTGGCCGACCCCCCTGTGCCCTGCCCACCCCAGCGGCCCTTCTCCAGCCCGGCCAGAGCCAATCCGCGGCGGGGTGTAAAGTAGGGCAAGCCGCTTCCTGGTTCAAGGAGGAGCTGCCTGGAGTTGGAATGGGCCAGCGGAGTCAGAGAGGGGGGAGAACAGCCCAGCGAGCCGGCGGTCTGCAAAGAGAGAGCCGAGGCAGGGGGATATAAACGCCGGCAGAGAGACAAGAAGAGACGGATATTACAGAGAACNTCGGTCCCAACCGGGGTTACGGGAGGACTACGTCATGGGTATTCGGTAACTCCCGTGTGACGTGTCGACAATAATTTCTACCTATGATTTTCGCGCTCTCTTTTCTTAGAGGCTTATTTTGACACAAGAACGCATACTATTTAAATTACATTAGCAGATAATATTTATGTGATCTCAGGTTAGTTGCTTTGTGTTACTACCTGTGTGGATGTGGCCAGGTGAACAAGCAGGGTCGGCGGGTACACTTCTGGAGGCTTGGCTTCTAATTATAGCAGCGAACACCGGCTGACATCCAAAACCTAACCTGCTCTCACGCACATCACCGGCCTCTGTAGGCAATAAGCCATGTGTTCCACCACAGGGCAACTTTGGCCACGAATTCTATTATTCCCATACCCTTTCAGTAGGCTATGCTGTTGTCACCACACTTTGACATAACCTTTGTCTTAAATTCTATAGCTCTGTTGCTGATGTAAAGTTCTTGAAATGTATATTAATGTTGGATGGATGAGGGCTTTTAAATGTATAAAACAGGCTATGGATGGTGGGAGGCTGTCATGTGTGCGTGTGACTTTGCATTAGTGTAGTTGTGTGTGTGTGTGTGTGTGTGTGTGTGGGGGGGGTTGCTGACTCGCCCCTCTTGTGGTACAGACAGACCTGCTGAACCTGCCAAACTGGCTTGGGTTTGGTCCTCTGTCTGAGTTTGTTTGATTTACAACTTTATGGACACCATGTTATTAGTCCAATCCACTGAAGGGTTTCTGGTCTACAATATTCATTTGGTGGTTTGAAATGTTTATTTTTCACACAATAGTTCTCCAAACAGTGTTGGGTCTAGACCTACACTTCAGTGCACTTGGAAGGAATAAGGAACATATTTGCCCTGTAAGAGTATGTAAGCTAATATTTGTACACTGGGTTTCCGTGTGTGATCTTGACAAATAGGTATTGTTGACGTCTGCGATGCAGATTAGATTTGTCACCAACCCCAACTCAGTGAATAATTACACTATTTAGTGTGAGAGAGATGGAAGAGAAAAGAGAGCGAGAAACATTGTTCTGCACTGTCAACCCTAAATTCCACTTGTCTGAATTGAAGCAGTCTTATTACCAACTAAATGACAGTTGGGAGACCTGGAAAGTCTGTGTAAACTGTCTTTGGCCTAGTGGTAACTGATCTACCCCTCCCTCTCTTCTCATCTCTCCTTCTGGTGTCATGGTAACTTAATTACTCCTGTCATTTACTAGATTGGACTGTTCTCATGACCCCTCTCTCCCTACCACACGCATGTTCACATGTACACACTCACAAACACCAAATTTGTGAGTGTGCGGCAGGTAGCCTAGTGGTTAGAGCGTTGGACTAGTAACCGAAAGGTTGCAAGATCGAATCCCCGAGCTGACAAGGTAAAAATCTGTTGTTCTGCCCCTGAACAAGGCAGTTAACCCACTGTTCCTTGAAAATAAGAATTTGTTCTTAACTGACTTTCCTACTAAAATAAAATAAAAAAATGACATGCACCAATTACGACAGATAATGGGTATAGTCTCTGCTCTTTCCACTGAGTATGGGATAGTGGAGTGTGTGTGGATGTCTGCGGTCCTACACAGGTGTGTGCTGTGCCTGTTTCCCAGCCCTATTCATTGTTAGTGTAGGCCACTTCTGCTCTGAGGAATGGTGAAGTGGGAAGTGGTCTTTCTCCGCCCCACCTTCTCTCTCTGTTCCCCTTCCTGAACCCCTCACCATGTCTAACACATCGTCTGACACACTGTGTGTTTAGGTTGTTCATTTTCTTTGTTTTTATTCACTCTTTATATACCACTTCTCGTTTATCTTTTGATCTCCTGTTTGTCTCTCCTTTCCTTCCTTCACTCTTTTCCTTCACCTTATTCCCTCAATATTTGGCCCTTTTCCTTCCCTGTGTCTCTCTGTCTCTCACGTAACATATATTAAATACTGTACTGTGCCTAGAGAAAGTATTCAACCCCCTTGACCTTTACAAAGTTTTGTTGCATAAAAGTGGGATTCAAATGGATTTAATTGTCATTTTTTTGTCAACGATCAAAACAAAATACTCATGTCCAAGTGGAAGAAAAAAATCCACATTTTGTTGTGTTATAGCCTGAAATTTTAAATTGATTAAATTGAGATTTTTTGATCTACAGACAATACCCTATAATGTCAAAGTGGAATTGTGTTTTTTGACATTTTTACAAATTAATTACAAATAAAAAGCTGAAATGTCTTGTCAGTAAGTATGCAACCCCTTTGTTATAGCAAGCCTAAATAAGTTCAGGAGTCCAAAATTGCTTAATAAGTCACATAATAAGTTGCATGGACTCACTCTGTGTTCAATAAGTGTTTAACATGATTTTTGAATGACTACCTCATCTCTGTACCCCACACATACAATTATCTGTAAGGTCCCTTAGTCGAGCAGTGAATTTCAAACACAGATTCAACTCCCAGTGTCTGGTGTAAAGCATACTGAACCAGGTTTTCCTCTAGGATTTTACCTGTGCTTAGCTCCATTCCATTTATTTTTTTATCCTGAAAAACTTCCCAGTCCTTAACGATTACAAGCATACCCATAACAAGATGCAATCATCACTATACTTGAAAATATGGAGAGTGGTACTCAGTAATGTGTTGGATTTACCCAAACATGAGTTGCTTTGTCACATTTTTTTGCAGTATTACTTTAGTGCCTTGTTGCAAACAGGATGCATGTACAGAATATTTTCATTCTGTACAGGCTACCGTATTTTCACTCTGCCAATTTGGTTAGTATTGTGGAGTAACTACAATGCTGTTGATCCATACTCAGGTTTCTCCTATCACAGCCATTAAACTCTAACTGTTTTATTGTCACCACTGGCCTCATGGTGAAATCCCTGAGCGGTTTCCTTCCTTTCCGGCAACTGAGTTAGGAAGGACGCCTGTATCTTTGTAGTGACTGGGTGTATTGATACACCATCCAAAGTGTAATTTATAACTTCACAATGCTCAAAGGGATATTCAATGTCTGCTTTTAATTTGTTTTACCCATAGGCACCCTTCTCTGCGAGGCATTGGAAAACCTCCCTGGTCTTTGTGGTTGAATACTGTGCATTCAGACCCCTTCACTTTTTTCACATTTTGTTACTTTACAGCCTTATTCTAAAATGGATGAAAACATTTTTTCTCTCTCATCAATCTACACACAATTCCCCATAACGACAAAGCCAAAACAAGTTTTTAGAAATATCACATTTACATAAATATTCAGACCCTTTACTCAGTACTTTGTTGAAGCACCACCAATCTTCTTGGATATGACTCTACAAGCTTGACACACCTGTATTTGTGGAGTTTCTCCCATTCTTCTCTGCAGACCCTCTCAAGCTCTGTCATGTTGGATGGGGAGCGTCGCTGCACAGCTATTTTCAGGTCTCTCCAGAGATATTAGATCGGGTTCAAGTCCGGGCTCTGGCTGGGCCACTCAAGGACATTCAGAGACTTGTCCCGAAGCCACTCCTGCATTGTCTTGGCTGTGTGTTTAGGGTCGTTGTCCTGTTGGAAGGTGAACCTTCGCCCCAGTCTGAGGTCCTGAGTGCTCTGGAGCAGGCTTTCATCAAGGATCTCTCTGTACTTTGCTCTGTTCATCTTTCCCTCGATCCTGACTAGTCTCCCAGTCCCTGCCGCTGAATTCTGCCACCACCATGCTTCACCCCCAGTCCCTGCATTCTGCCACCACCATGCTTCACCGTAGGGATGGTGACAGGTTTCCTCCAGATGTGACACTTGGCATTCAGGCCAAAGACTTCAATCTTGGTTTCATCAGACTAGAGAATCTTGTTTCTCATGGTCTGAGAGTTCTTTTGGTGCTTTTTGGCAAACTCCAAGCATGCTGTCATGTGCCTTTTACTGAGGAGTGGTTTTCGTCTTGCCACTCTACCATAAAGGCCTGATTGGTGGAGTGCTGCAGAGATGGTTGTCCTTCTGGAAGGTTCTCCCATCTTCACAGAGGAACTCTGGAGCGCTGTCAGAGTGACCATTCGGTTCCCTGACCAAGGCCCTTCTCCCCCGATTGCTCAGTTTCTCTGGGAAGCCAGCTCTAGGAAGAGTCTTGGTGGTTCCAAACTTCTTCCATTTAAGAATGATGGAGGCCTCTGTGTTTTTGGGGACCTTCAATGCTGCTGAAACGTTTTGGTACCCTTCCCCAGATCTATGCCTCAACATAACCCTGTCTCGGAGCTCTACGGACAATTCCTTCGACCTCATGGCTTGGTTTTTGCTCTGACATGCACTGTCAACTTATATAGACAGGTGTGTGTGCCTTTCCAAATCATGTCCAATCAATTTAATTTACCACAGGTGAAAAATCAAGTTGTATAAAAATCTCAAGAATGATCATTTGAACAGGATGCACCTGAGCTCAATTTTAAATCTTATAGCATAGGGTCTGAATACTTGTGTAAATAAGGTATTTCTGTTTTTATAAATTAGCAAACTAATCTAAAAAACGTGTTTCACTTTGTCATTATGGGGTATTGTGTGTAGATTGATGAGGGGAAAAAAAAGATTTAATCCATTTTAGAATAAGGCTGTAATGTAACAAAATGTAGAAAAAGTGAAGGGGTCTGAGTACTTTCAGAATACACTGTACAGTATGTGCTTGAAATTCACTACTCGACTGAGGGACCTTACAGATAATTCTGTCTGGGGCACAGAGATGGGGTGGTCATTCATATCATTTTAACCACTACTATTGCACACAGAGTGAGTCCATGCAATTTAATATGTGATTTGTTAAGCAATTTTGACCTCCTGAACCTATTTTGGCTTGCCATAACAAAGGGGTTGAATACTTATTGACTCAATACATTTATTCATTTATAAAAATGTCAATCTAAAATCCCCTTTGACATTCTAGGATATTTTGTGTAGATTAGTGACACAAAATCTCAATGTAATCAATTTTAAATTCAGGCTGTAACACAACAAAATGTGGAAAAAGTCAAGGGGGTTGAATACTTTCTGAAAGCCCTGTATGTGTATCTTGGTGTCAATCTGTTCTCTGGGATAAATAAAGTTTGTTCAAATCCAAATCATCGAACTATCCAAACATCTCATCCCCTAAGCTTTGTATCCCTGGAAACCTTTTGGCTCTGCTGGAGAAGAACAGAAACAGGAAGAAGTGGAAAATAGAGAGGGAGGAAGAGAGCAGGGACCCGTCCTCCTCTGAGTTTATGGACTGGAGGTAAGAGGTGTGGAATGTTGAGAGTGTTGCACAATAAGTGCATTGAACTAAAGAAAGTGTTATTGTCCCAGTCGTTGACAGCGCCTTTCCTGTCCTACTATAGGTATAGAAACTAGAGATTATAATACATGGCTGTCCTGGGGTGCTGCAGGCCACTCCTATTAAAAAAGTCAGTGTTGAATGAGGGCACCCCCATAAGATACTGATTTTGGTACAGTCCAGTATGTGTCAGGGAGGAACCCCCCAGAGTTGATGTGTATTGTACAGTATATTGTGTCTCACTCTGTCTTCTTTCACTGATACTCAGTCAGGGTTTTGGACTCAGTGTTTGGAATACGGTTCACTTGAACACGCAAATCCAAGGGCCAGCAATGGCTACATTTACATAAAGTAATTTAGCAAACGCTGTACTTAGAGTTAGTGTGTGGGTGGGTGTGTGTGTGTTTGCGAGCGAGCGACAGATCATGTGATTGGGGCAGTGCAGAAGTGTGACCAGTGTGTGTGTGTTATAGTAGGGTGGGGGTGTAACAGTGAGTGGTCTTTAAAGGAAAGAGGAACTTTTTAGATAAGACACACACACACACACACACACACAGGCCGTCATCCAATTCCAGTAAGTATATGAATTAGGGCATGTGGCCCAGTATATAAATTCCCCCTGTTCACAATGGGGGTTTCAGTTTCAGATACATACAGTAGGCTGAGTGGGAGGACGAGACAGGGGGAGAAAGGGGAGAGAGGGGGAGGACAAAGTCCCCCTCTACTCAGCATCAGCAGATTTAAGAGCTTCCTCCTTCCTTTCCTTCTATACCTTTACTCCTTCATATCAAATGTATCTTCCTCTCATCCCCCCCATCATCCCTTCATTACCCCTCCCTGTTCCCCTACACCACCCATTCAGTCCTCCTTTATCTGCTCAGCTCCTTCATCCATCCATACTCCCTTTCCATATTCCCTCATTTTCCCACTCTTAGAAGGGTTGAACTTTTAGACTACTCTCTTAGCATCATCATAGAGTTTCTGCATATTATCCATTATTCCATTCACACAGAATCAGGGACATGCCCTGTTTGGTTATTACCATATAAGGGCAGTAAAAACATTTGAACCAATACTCTTCATGGAGGCCTTAACCATAATGTCGAGGTGCTGTGCCACTGACTAAGGTACTCTACTGAATGTTCATGTACCCCACAGCCTAGTTTGCCTCCAGTCGATCTGTGTCACTAGAGGAAGTAGTGCATATGGCGTTTCTCCTTTTTCAGTCTCCAGTTTCTGTTGTGTTTCACAGCCCTATCTCTCTCTCGACCACCGGCCTGCCAGCCTACCAACTCACACCACCCGCCTACTGCCAGGGGGGGATGGAAGAGCAGGAAGTGGCAATACTTTACTTCCTGTAAAGACAGACACCCCTTAAAGATGAAAAGAGTGTTAAAAAGTAGTGAAAGAGGACATGATTTGCTTTTCTGGTAATGGTGTAAATGTTGGTGTAGATAGTGAGGGGGCGTTGCTCATAAACAGGTACAGTGAGCCAGCGGTTCAGGGAAAGAGAGACAATGACACACACCACAGAGAATCATCTCCTGTATCTTGTTGTGAAAATGACCCCTAACCTTTTAGATCAATTTTGATGAGAAATGACAGCTTGATGTTGTAGCTGTTGTAAGTACAGTACCATGAGAAGGCAGTATTCGAGACATTGAGAGTGCGTTATTCGATGAGCTCATATTCGCTAAGCACCGGTAGAATTTTCCCCGTCAACGTTTGAATCTTTTGTCAAAGTGCTGTACTGCTGTAATTGGACGAAAGACGGGTGGGTGTTCAGACCAGTGACAGTAAGGTAGACATTCTGTTGTGTTTCTCAGAGGACAGCTGAAATAAGTCTATGTATCAACCCTTTCAGCCACGAATTACAGTAAAAGCAACCGCTCTCCCCCCTGTTGACAAACCCCAGAAAACACTACTACAGTATCGTCCTGATGATGTCAATGAAGTGTTCCACCTTTTGAGCTTTACGTCCTCTGATTGGGACTGTTAAACTAAACACACACTGTTTGTCACATGTGGACATGGTCTGGAGAGGATATTTCCATTTCCCTGTCCCCTACCACTATCAATATCTCTCTTTCTCCCTGTCCCCTACCGCTATCAATATCTCTCTTTCTCCCTGTCCCCTACCGCTATCAATATCTCTCTTTCTCCCTGTCCCCTACCGCTATCAATATCTCTCTTTCTCGCTGTCCCCTACCGCTATCAATATCTCTCTTTCTCCCTGTCCCCTACCGCTATCAATATCTCTCTTTCTCCCTGTAGGTATATACCGTATCAGTTATATACTATCCTTCTAATAGCTGACATGGTTGTTCCTCCTTTACTTTTCTGTCTGTTTTGTCATCCATTTATCTCTCCATCTCACCTCGTGGTTGTCAGTCCTCACTGCAGAGGAAGAGGAAGCCGATCAGGATCAGTTAGTTTTGCGACATCGGTGTGTGTGTGTTTGTAGGGGTTTGTGTCTATGTGCGTGTGTGTCTGTCTGTCTGTGTCTGGGTGTGTATGTGTCTGTGTGTGTTTGTAGGGGTATGTGTCTATGAGCATGTATCTCTGTGTCTGTGTGTGTGTATCCCCGTCCTAGCGTGTGTTTTGCGACATCATTCTCTGAAAAGGGAGGTAGTGTGTAAGACAGAGGAACAGCTGTCGAGACCCTCCCTAATGATGTGGCAACTTTACCCAGCAAGCAGACACACACACAGTGCATCAAATACACAAGTCACAAACACACACTATCACATTGAAAGACACAAGCTTTTTTCACCCGTTTGTAAAAACACACAAACTCACACAAGTTCTGCACATAAATGGATCACTCATTCACACACTCCTGTGTTCACACATGTAGTCTTGGGGGTTGGCTGAAACTGCTGACCAGATACAGATAGGTGTGAAACCACTTTGTCAGCATGTGTTAGAACTAGTAAAGCCCTCCCATACACAAAAATAATCATTTCTCAGGCCTGTATGTGTATGTGTTCCCCATCTTTGTGAAACTCCCTTTCACTGATTGCTAATGATAGCGATTGCTACCACATCTCCCCTTAGACATCTGCAGACACACACACCTGCAAGGACTCACTGCAGCTACTTCCTGTCACAGTCTCGCTCCCTCACCCTTTTCTTTCTCTCTTCTAACATTCTCTCTCTTTCTCTAACCTCTGTTCACGTCACTGTTCCTCTCCCTCTCACCTCTCTCTCTGCCTTTCTGTCCCCCATTCTCCCTCCTCTCCCCTCTCTCTGTAACAGAACTCTTCTCTTATTTCTTCTCTCTGACACAGATTGTTGGTAAAGGCTTGATTTTCCTGTTAGATTTACCCCCACCCTATCTTTCCATCTTTTTTTACACCCACCCCCCCTCACTCGTTGGCTGCCGGTCTTTTACCACCTCTCCTCTCCCACTCTCTGCTTTCCTGGTATGTTCTCTAGGAACACGGCTATGTTGAAGTCAAACAAACCTCAGCCGTATTCTTCTCATCTCCTTGATCTCCCCTCAAATCTCAGACCACCTTTCCTCTTTCCAACCTCACATTTCTCTCTCTTTTTTTCTCCCTCTTCTCTCCTCACTCCTGTTTTTGGCAGAGAGGCATGTCTGCTCTATACAATACGTTTCTATGTGAAGATTCTGTACCGTTTGTCCGTCCTGAATAAAACCCTTGATTCCCATCGGTAATGAGGGATAACATGCAAAATGTCCTTGGTGTGGTGGGGCGTGGGAGGGCTGGGTTAAGGGCCTCCGCTCTGTACTGTTCTGCCAGCCAAATGAATAATGTAATGTGTTCTTGGAACTAAGACCTCAACACACACACACACACTGCCCCAGTTTAGCTAAGCAGAGGGGCTGGATGCAGGTACAAAAGGATCGTATGATTGGAACCTTTTCCTGGATATGTTTTGTGTGTTTTGTTACTCAAATGCACTTTGGCACTATTAAGAATGTCCTCCATCCTGGCAGGTCTTCATTGCGTGGTTGAGGTTGAGTGCAATTATTATTCCCTATATAATCACGTAGTTTTCATCTTTATACAATTGCTTTAGCCGTGTCTTGGAGGAAATGGATGTAGAGGTAATTACCATAATGTTGTCTTTATTCTCGTTATCCAGCCTTTTAACGAATTCAAATGAAGATTCAAATTCTCTCTGGCTGGGTCTGTTTTTATATCTCTTTGTAAGATGCAAATAGCCGGTTCAGGGAGAGTTATCAGTGGAGGGAGTGGAGAGGGTCTGGGTTTTATTGTACTTCAGAAACGGTGCAGGGTCAAGATATACTGTAAATGATGGAGGAAGAGATGGAGAATGGGGATGTGTCTCACATTTAATAACAATTCATACTTGCAATAGGTCTTCATGACATCTTGCGAATGCTTTAGCTGCTTTATGAATGCCTGTAAATGTATTCCTAATTCATTACATACAGGTGGTACATAGAGTGTTGCCAACTTGTGTTGGGCTGAACAAGGTTCTGTGTGGGCAGGAACTCTTCTCATCATCCCCTCTTACCTCTCTTTCACCCCTCCTCTGAGAAGATGCACCTAAACCAACACCTCTCTCCCAGCCCCCTATGTTTAAGAGGGGGAGAGAGGCTAAAACGAGTGTGTGAGAGAAGGAGAATGAGAGAAAGAGAAGCACTGAGAGCCAGAGGAGCACGTGGAGGAGGAGAAACGGTATGAACAGAGAATCATGACTCCTAATTTCCTTCTCTCAGGCCTTGCTGTGTTGTGTTTTGTTTGGGAACAGCAGTTGTTTGGTTCTTACTGTGCTGTTCTGGTTGTCTCATGTAAATTATACATATTTAGACTTATTCTTGGTTTAATTGAGTTCTCGTTTAGTTTGGATTGTGTGTAGTTCTGATGGACTGAAATGTCCTAGTATGTTATCCTCCGTTTAGTATTTTTCATGTTGTGTTTAATGACCATCTCCATAGGTCTGCTGTGTGTGTTTATTTAGCCAAAATGGAATAATACATTTCACTGCCACCCACCCCTCTCTTTGGCTTTGCATAATACTCTTTATAACATATTAAGAAATTCATAAATCGTTTTATTGTATCACAACAACAAAAAAGTAATATTTTATCACACACAATTTAAATACATTTTTCAGGGTTACAAATGTTGTTTACAAATATCCTAGTAAATTGAGTTTATGTTCGTACATTGTGTAATTATTTCCAAAAGCCTTGTTTCCTTGTTTTCTTTATAGTAATTTATTTAAGCGTTCACTGGGAAAAAATATGTAATTTTCTAAATTGAACTAAATGAAGAAGTAGCTATATTTTGTAAACTTACATTGCATTTTGTATTTGTACAGTTTCTGGTAAGCTGTGGCTTGTTAGGGCCTGTGAAACGTGGATGTGAAATACGTTAGAGCATTAGAAGTTTGCTAAAAACACTGCGAGTGAAATGCATTTAAACATATTATGAATGAACACACACACACACACGGAAAGCGTCTGACATCAGAATTCATTTAAACACATTTCTGTGAATAGAGTAAAGTCATATTTTCCCCTTGGTCCGTTCAGAGCCAAGCAGAGCTGATATAATTGATGTGGATTGGGAGAAGTTACAGGCTGTAAGGGAAAATAAGCCCCAGTGTAATAACAATCCGTCTTGTTTGTGTCAACTACTATTGATCTCTCACTTGGTGAACTCAGTTCAAGTTGCAGTCAAAAGGGCAATACGTTTAACCATTATTTTGATGGTCCAATAGTTTTTTACTTATTCATTCTATCAGGACCCCATTTAAAGTGTTGTTTTTTTCCTGTCCAGAAATATCTATATTCATCGAAAACATTTTGAGTTCGAATGGGGCAATGAACCATTATAAGAGCTTTTAGAGAGTGAGTGACGTACATAACGAAAGCGAGGGAAGAGGAAGCCGTATTGTCGGAAGGGAGGAAAGGTAGTCAACTGTCGACAGAGGAGTGGGAGTTGAGAATCCACTCTGAAACGGAGAGAAGTTGGCCACCAATCATTAAAGAAAAGGGGATGACGAAGTGTTTTATTTTTTGAAAATAAAACTAACTTATTTACTGCATAAACAGTTTTCAAATGGTTCCATTGTTATAGTTTTAGTTCAATTTAATTAACTTGAAGCATGAGGAGTGGGTCGTTCAGTGTAATATAGCCTACAGTTTATACCAGTTGTACAGCATATTTCAACATTAATTCTTAATATGGGGTTTAGTTACTATTATATTCATTTGTCTTCACTGCTTCCTAATGTCTTTCACATTTCCACTAAGTGTTTTGTAAAGTGGTGTGCCGTTAAATGTTTTCTTCAACATAACAGTCTGACATGTTTTTCCACATATAGTTTCCACTTGGGTTGTTTTTTCTTCATTATTACCTTCCATTCTTGTGGGAAAAGGAGCTGTGTTTCAAATCATTTGTACTCATCTGAATGAGTTTATTAAACACACGTCAGTGTATGTTTGGGTGGTTGTGTAATCTATAGTGCTATATGTTAGTTAAAGAGTGATCAGCAGCTTTAGCCAGACATGTCTGGCCCTGACTGTTAGAACAGGGGCTGCTGAAGAACTAGAAACTAGAAACAGGGTGACTAAGAGAGAGTGAGAAAGGACAGGGGACGAGGGGAGAAAGAGAGAAGACAGAGAGAGAGAAAGAGAAAATGTCTTACCGTTGTCTTTACCGTCAAACAAAGACCATTCCTATTTTTTAACTGTGTGCAATAGTGTGTGTGTGTGTGTGTGTGTATTTCAGGGTGTGCCATTATTAAGTGACTCACAGTTGTTCGATTAACAGGAATCTCTTCCCTTTTTCCGAACAACATGTATACCCTTCCGAACAACACTTACATCCCCCTTCTGAGGAATCGAAAACCACCCCTTACAGCTTTTATTTTACGCCGGAAACTAAACACTAGTATGCTCTTCATATGTATTTTTCTCTCACTCCCCCTCTTTCTCTTTTCAACTTAATCTCTCTTTTCATCTCCTCTGAGATTTATAGGAGGTAGATTCTGTTAACATTGAGTTTTCTCTTAAACAAAACCTCATCTCAGCTGGGACAGTTGTCTTTTCTATAGGCTTATTGTTTTGTGCCTCTTGATAGGTTCACACACACACACACACACACACACACACACACACACACACACACACACACACACACACAGTGTTTTCGGTGGGGATTTTGACCTTTCTGGCAGCACTGTTGATGTCCTCCTCGTCTACAGCTTTTTCCAGTGCGTTGTTTTAGATGTGCTTACGAGCGTAGGAGACACCTCGAACAAATGTCCCTGAAATCACTTCCTACCTGCTCTGAGAGCGGCAGTGGCACAAACCCATGCCAGCATCGATAGCTTGATGCATCAAACCGAGAATGTTACAAGTCAAGAGTTGTTTTAGTGCACAAGCGTTCGTTTGGAGAAGACTTCACAGAGTCAGTCAACGGTGTGTTATAGGTTGTTCTAATGTGACTTCATCATCATCATCACTTGTCCTATAGTAAGACCGTCTGTAATATGGCATGTTGGTTGGTTGGACGTTTCATCTAATACCTACCTTGATGTCTGTGGCTGGGTCTGTTATGACTCACAGCACCAATATGATTTTGGTTCTTACGTTACTTCTTCTTTGACAATTTTGATGTTGGTTTAGTTGGCTAAATTTGCACATATTTGACAATGTTGTAGGGTATTTTTGTGCTTGGTTCAAGGTCCCTCATCAGTAATGTAGGTGCATAGAGATCCTTAATTCTGTGGGTAAGTGGCTGTTGGCTGAAGGATGAGACCACGGGCTGCATCTCAATAGTCCAGCATGGCCTCCTTCTTCTTTCTTCTTTGAGGAGAAGAAGCCACTTTAAACTATTGTACCCAAGTTCCCACCACCTGTCTAGAGACAGATGGACAAACATCCCTCCTACCTGTCCATCAGCCAAGGTCAGAGGTCTGTGGTCGGGGAGGGGCAGGCCAGGAAGTTGTGTATTTCGGAAACTTACGATCGCTCGTTTCGGAAAATCGACCCGCTGTATTTTGGAGAGAGGGGCGCGTGGGCGAGAAGGGGGGAGGGGTATCTCTCAATCTCTCTCTCCGCCGCCAAACACCTTCTTTTCATAAAACAGGAAGAGAAAGAGCGAGAGAGCGAGAAAGAGGTAGACATCCCCAAGGATGAACGCGTAACCCCAACTTCTCTGAACTTCGAGAGTTGAAGGTTTAAGGAGAGAGAGGGAGAATAGAAGGCTGTAATATAGAAAGAAAGAAAGGAAGAAGCAAGTAAGAGCGAGGAAGACTGAAGTACAAAAACACTTATGCCATGACACAGACACAGCATCGCCTCCAGTCGACGGTCCCTCTATCAGCCATGAAGGCAGGAAAGGTAGGGGTGCCGTTTGGGTTTAGACTCAGCTGATGGGTTGAGGTTGGGAGGGTTAGGTCTGGGTAAGGTTCTGTTGGTACAGGTGGGATTGGGGTTTCTGTTGAAGAGCGACGATATGAACATTAGTGTGTGGACTGTGGGTGGGGTGTGTGTGTTTTTGACATTGCATGAAGATCAACAGACCACAAACTGAACAATGGGGACTCGGGGAGCCAAGAGAGAGACACGCAACGTGTGTGTGTGTATTTAATGGGGTGTGTCTTGGAGCAGGTTATTCAGGTGAAACAGAATGTACCGTCGTCGAGGAGAGCCCCTCAAGGGTGCTATGTGGACAGTATTATAGGATGGTTAGGGGGCTCTTGGTGGTTGCTATGGGAGGGAGACAAAGGTGGGGGAGGAGGGGGGAGTTAGTCTGTTGTTTGTGGAAAATGTGGTCTGCTCAGGTGTGAGTGGTACTGTGGAACAGGAGAGGGTGGTTAGGTGAGAGCCAGGGGAACAGGAGAGGGGATTAGGTAAGAGCCAGGGGAACAGGAGAGGAGAGCCCTTGGGTTTTATAAATAAACCTCATCATATGGATACATAGACAGTATAGACTTCTATAGACCTGGTAACCTACCTAGAAAGTATTCTATGGACCTGGTAACCTACCTAGAAAGTATTCTATGGACCTGGTAACCTACCTAGAAAGTATTCTATGGCCCTGGTAACCTACCTAGAAAGTATTCTATGGCCCTGGTAACCTACCTAGAAAGTATTCTATGGACCTGGTAACCTACCTAGAAAGTATTCTATGGACCTGGTAACCTACCTAGAAAGTATTCTATGGACCTGGTAACCTACCTAGAAAGTAGTCTATGGACCTGGTAACCTACCTAGAAAGTAGTCTATGGACCTGGTAACCTACCTAGAAAGTAGTCTATGGACCTGGTAACCTACCTAGAAAGTAGTCTATGGACCCGGTAACCTACCTAGAAAGTATTCTATGGACCTGGTAACCTACCTAGAAAGTATTCTATGGACCCGGTAACCTACCTAGAAAGTATTCTATGGACCTGCGATTAGTAAAATGGAGTAAGACACAAACTTCCGCTGTAGGCCTAAATGTTCTCTCTGTTTCACACTCTCTCTCTCTCTCTCTCTTCCTCCATTATACACCTCCCCCGGAGGGCATGTGTGAAAGGAAGGGCATGGAGTGGGTGATGAGGTCTTGAAAAGAAGGGGGAGAAGAACAAGCTTCTGTTATCCTCACATAAACACTCCTAGACACATTTTACCGAACATTAACCCTTCTCTGTTTCCACTTTCCTAAAGTAAAAGTTTTGTTTCAGGAAATATCACACCACACACTGTTAAGGTTAGACTCAGTGGGCAGAATCCTGACTTGAAATACACCCATTTAACTTGAATCTTCCTTTGACAATGTGACATACGCAAAAGCTCTAGCACCTTGTGTGTGTGTGTGGACGTCGTCCCCAGTACAGTCTGACTCCATTCTTTCACCTTCCTCTTTCGGTCTCTTCCTCTCCTTCGTCTCTCTCTCTATTTTTAATCAAGGAGCTAATACTATTAAGCACTGTCACACACACACACACTCTCCTCTACCCCCTTCTCCTCTACCCCCTCTGATCCTCCCAGTTGTCCCCCCTTCCCACCCCCTCTGCCAAATTCACTTTTTCCTGATGTCGTAATCTGGGGTTGAGGGGGTGGAAGTTCGAGGGAGAAGGGAGGAGTGATTGAAGGAGGGATAGCACTAAGCTCTTGTTTAATATGGTCCCTCACGTGAAGGAGAGCTCCTTGTGGAAGTCACGCTAGTAATGAAAGGCTACAGTACCAACCAAAATATCTCTGTACCGTGACTGCATTAACTAACACAGTTTTACTTGACAAAGAACATGTGCATGTACTGAGGTACAAAAGCAATGAAATGTGATCTAAGGTCAAAAGCATACACAATATTATGTCATTTCTTGACATTCACCACACCAGAAGAAATGTAAAAAAAACTTTGTCTGATTCTTATTTCTTTTTCCATGTAAAGAAATCATCTGTGGCCACCGAATTAGTTTGATTCAGCCTGAAATGTCTGTGTTATTCTAACCAATTGTTCCCTCCTGCAGGTGGCGATGTCTCCAGGAGAGGACGGTCTGATCGGGATCCCCTTCCCAGAGCACAGCAGCGAGATCCTGTTCCGCCTCAACGCCCAGCGCAGGGCGGGGCTACTCTGTGACCTCACCCTGACCTCGCGGGGCGCCCGCTACCCCACCCACCGCTCCGTCATGGCTGCCGTCAGCCTCTACTTCCGCGGGCTGTTTGGGGCGGAGGAGGGGGCCGAGGCAGGGGGTGAGGCGGGGGGAAGAGGAGGGTTCAGTGTGTGCCAGCTGGACTGTGTAGCGCCCGATGCCCTGGATGCCCTGCTGGAGTTTGCCTACACGGCCACCCTGACCATCCGCAGCTCTGGCATGAGAGACGTGTTGAGAGGAGCTCAGTTACTGGGGATCCAGTGTGT
The DNA here is from genome assembly GCA_003317085.1 of Hucho hucho. Classification (NCBI taxonomy): domain Eukaryota; kingdom Metazoa; phylum Chordata; class Actinopteri; order Salmoniformes; family Salmonidae; genus Hucho; species Hucho hucho. Next base: position 54,696 of record QNTS01007075.1, read on the forward strand.
GGTTGATGCCTGTAGAGACATACTGGGGGAGACGGCGGGGGAGGTAGAGTGGGAGACGGGGGAGGAGAGGGTACAGGTGGAGAGGGAGAGAAGGGTGGAGAAGGGGATAAATAAAGGCTCCCGTAGGAAGAAAGATAGATGGAGTGTCACCAAGGTGGAGTCATCGCACCACCAGCCACTGCCTCATCGCCCGAACATCAACACACACCAGCACCCCTCCACTCCTCCTCCACACCCCTCACCTGTTCAAGACGGTGCCCACTCTCACCCCCCCACCCTACCCCTCAGCCCTGAGCAGGATGAGCACCCC